>CAUYRH010019676.1:0-30874 GCA_963574655.1 Perodicticus potto
AAAGCTTCTGTACAGCTAAGGAGACAACAACCAAAGCAAATAGACAACCTACACAATGGGAAAGGATATTTGCATATTTTGAATCAGACAAAAGCTTGATAACTAGGATCTATAGAGAACTCAAATTAATCCACATGAAAAACCCAACAATCCCATATATCAATGGGCAAGAGACATGATTAGAACCTTCTCCTAAGAAGATAGATGAATGGCTAACAAACATACGAAAAAATGCTCATCATCTTTAATTATTAGAGAAATACAAATCAAAACCACCCTGAGATACCATCTAACCCCAGCGAGAATGGTCCACATCACAAAATCTCAAAACTGCAGATGCTGGCGTGGATGTGGAGAAGGGAACACTTTTACACTGCTGGTGAAACTGCAAACTAATACAACCATTTTGGAAGGAAGTATGGAGAACCCTTAAGTATCTCAAGCTAGACCTCCCATTTGATCCTTCAAGCTAGACCTCTCATTTGATCCTGCAATCCCATTACTGGGCATCTACCCAGTAAAAAAATTCTTCTATCATAAGGATATTTGCACTATACTGTTTATTGCAATTGCCAAAATGTAGAAACAGTCTAAATGCCTACCAACCCAGGAATGGATTAACAGGCTGTGGTATATGTACATCAAGTAGTAAAGCATCACAAGAATGGAGAAGCATGAATCCTATGTACTCAATTTTGATATGAGGACAATTAATGACACACTGCAGGTGGGGCTGGGGGAAAGGAAGAGCAGAGAGAGGGAAGGAGGGAGGGGACAAGGTCATGGTGTGTAACACACCTTTTAGGGGCAAGACACATTTGTAAGAGGGACTTTACCTAACAAATGCAATCAGTATAACCTGATTTCTTGTACCCTCAATGAGTTGGGCTATAACAACTTCTTTAACTCAAGAGTTAGTTGATAGTATGTTTTCATTTCCACATATTCAAGAATTTCCTGATATGTTTCTGTTACTTCTAAAACACTCTGTATGATCTTTGAAATTTGTTGAGTCTTATTTTGTGGCCCAGTTTGTGGCTCTATATACATTTTAAGAGAATGCATATTCTGCAATTGTATAGCATTCTATAAGTATTAATTAAGTTAAATTGATTGATAGTGCTGTTCAAATCCTCCAGGGGATTTGACTTCTCTGTGCCATCTTGAAAGAAGCATTGTCTAGGGCTGTGCATTAAATATATAAGCACAAGCGAAAGCTGCTGAGCAAAAAATTGGTCCATGCATAATTTTCATGACATCTGCCACCACGGACAAGCAAAAAAGTTCTCACATAATCTGGGATTCAGGCTGAACACACTTGTAGCCTTATAAAGTTTTGTCTGGTTGTTCTATCAATTACTAAAAGTGCAGTATTAAAATCGGCAACTGTAATTGTGAATTTGTCTATTTGTCCCTTTTCTGAAGCTTTTGCTGCAGGTATTTTGAAGCTCTGTTATTATGGAACAAATAACATTTAAAATGTTAATTTTCTTTAATGATTGACTCTTTCCTAAGTGTCTGTGATATTGTGAAAATATATATTTGAACTTGTTTTTGACTCCTAGAATCCTAGGAATCTTCTAAGTTCTGTCTTTTTGTATGCTAAAATCGACTGTGAGCTTCAGCACTGGGCTGGTCATTGGAAAGACAAAGGCATGATTAGAGAGTTGAGGGACTTATAGCCCCATTCCCCAACCTTTGGAAAGGGGGAGAGGGTCTGAAGGTCAAGTTGCTCACCAAAGGCCAATGGTTTAATCAATCATGTTTACATGATGGAGCATCCATAAAAATCCAGGAGGATAGTGTTCAGAGAGCTTCCGAGTACCTGGATATGCAGAGGATCTGGAGGATCTGAAAGCTTTGTGCCTCTTCCTCCATAATTTGCCCTATGCGTCTCTTCATCTGCATCCTTTGTAATAAACTAGTAAGTGTAATGAAGTGATTCCCTGAGTTTTGTGAGCCATGCTAGCAAATTAATCAAACCCAAAGGAGGGTACTGTGGGAACTCCAACTTGAAGACATTACATCAGAAATTGTCTGAAGAGGGGGCAGGCTTGGGGAAGAAGCCCTCAACTTCTGGGATCTGACACTGTCTCCAGGTAGAGAAAATGAAGACACCCAGCTGATGTCTGCAGCAGAATTGATTGCCTGCTTGATGGTAGGGAGACATCTCCTCGTATTTTGGGCTTGATTGTTTTGGTGTGAGAATAGAAGAGAAAACATTTTGAGTTTTTTCTCAAGCAGTGTCCATCTTTATTTCTGATAAAACTACTTGTCTTTTAAGTCTATTTTGTGTGATTTTAATATAGCTACTCCATCATTCTTAAGATTAGGATTTGTACAATTTATCTTTCATTGATCTTTTACTTAGAACCCACTTACAATTTTATGTATAAAGTGTGTCTCTTATAGCCAGCATAGTTGGATCTTATTTTTGTTGTTCAGTCTGATAGTCTCTGCCTTTTTTTTGTTTTTATTCTTTTTTTTTATTATTATTTTTTAGAGATGGGGGGTCTCACCATGTTGCCCAAGCTTGTCTCAAACTCCTGGCCTCAAGCATTCCTTCCACCTCAGCCTCTGTTTCTCTTCTGAAATAACCATATAGTTTTCTTAAGTTATTTAACATACTGTATTTTTAAATTTTATTTATTTATTTATTTGTAGAGACAGAGTTTCACTTTGTCACCCTCGGTAGAGTGCGTGGCGTCACAGCTCACAGCAACCTCCAGCTCTTGGGCTTAGGCGATTCTCTTGCCTCAGCCTCCTGAGTAGCTGGACTACAGGCGCCCGCCACAACGCCCGGCTATTTTTTGTTGCAGTTTGGCCAGGACTGGATTTTAACCTGCCACCCTCGGTATATGGGGCCAGTGCCCTACTCACTGAGCCACAGGCCCCGCCCTTTGTTTTTATTTTTTGAGATGGAGTCTCACTTGTCACTCTGGGTAGAGTTCCATGGCAACATAAGTAGCCTCCAACTCTTGAGCAATCCTCTTGCCTCAGCCTCCTGAGTAGCTAGGACTATAGGTATGCACCATTACGCCTGGCAAGTTTTTCTGTTTTTTTTTTAATATAGACAGGGTCTTGCTGTTGGTCAGGTTGGTCTTGAACTCCTGAGCTCAAGCAACCCACCACCTCGGATCCCAGAGTGCTAGGATTACAGGCATGAGCCACTGCACCCAGCCAACATACTGTGTTTTAAAAGGTCATTTCAAAGTTCTTATCTGATAACTCTCATACCTGGGCCATCTATGAACATGTCCTATTGTCTGTACTTTTTCTTGATCATGGGTAACATTTTCCTGCTACTTTCCATGGCTGATTTTTAAAAAATTATTCTCCAAAAATTATGTAAAACAGTAGAGAATGGAACATAATTTTTTCCTTAGTATTGTTTATTTCCCAGAGTTGCAAGACCTTTCCTCTGAATGGTGACTATTCAGATTTGCCTACAACTGATCTGAGTGCTGACCTGAAGCTTTATTTAGATTGAGTTTACCTATTGTTTGCCCAATTCACAAACAAATAGTTCCATCTATTTTTTATATACCTTTGCATCCAACTCCTGCAGGGTCCCAAGATCTGAAAACCAGGAGAACATTTGAAACTACGTATTTTTTCCTCTGTTTATGATCCCCTCCTCCACTGGTGCTTTCTCAGCAAAATTCAGAAAGGAGGAGGCTTGAGGTTTTTTAAAAAATTTGTATTTTTTATGCGTGTGTTTTGGGCCATTTTTGAATATATTGCTTTCCAGCAACAAATCCATCTTTCTTTCCTCTACTCTGACACTGGGGCCAGACTCCAGTCTACACGACTCTTTTGCCAGTTGGCTTGACATTTGGTCCTGTCAATAGAGGGCATTGGAGAGACATTGCAAGTCTAGAAGAGAAAGAAGGGACTTTTTCTTCTCCCAGTGTTTTGTTTTTCTACACGGTGACAAGTGGATCAGTATGCAAGGGGTTGGCAGTATTAACTAAAGAGGAGGTCTTTGGTTTAGCAGAAAGTGCTCTTCAATATCTGTCAACATGCTCTCCACAGACAGGAGTCTGAATTTTAACCTTGCAGGGACCTGCCTCTTCTGAGTTTCTAGTTCCTTCGTCATATACTTTACTTTCAGCTTGCAGGGTAGTTACTGCTCTCTGCCATTACTACCTCAGAGTTTTTGACATTAAGTTTTTCCTATTCAAATTGCTGATGCGATGTCTTCTGATTGAAAGTCTTTTGCATTTCAATCCCTCCTAGCAGCACACCCTGTTCTAGAAAGCCCACCTGACTTCGGTGAGGACATTCTGTCGGTGGTAGGCCTCCTCCTCCAGTCCAGACCCTGGTCTCACTTCCACTGTTCCCCAGACAGAGCTACCTCCGCTTCGTGGACACCAACTCCTCCATCCCTTCCCCACCTCCCTTTTCTAGCTGGGTGCACGCAGGGATCCTTCCAGATGGCTCAGAAGACATTTCCTTTGCGATACCTGTCCCTCCTCCATCTACACCTGCTGATCCCCCAAGTATGGAGGCCATAGTTCTCTGCCGCCTCTAAGAAGGGCTCAGTTCTCTCTAGAACAGTCTTTCAACTTTCTTGGTATTCATCACCTTTTGCTAGTCTCACTGGAAAGCATGGATTCTATTCTTCCTGGATTTTGTTGTTGCTTCCCATGACCCAATGTCTTCATATCCTTCTACTTCCTAACTGGATACAGAGAAGCTCTAGGTGTCCTTACATAGGCAAAGATTTCTAGATACGCTGTTGACAAGGCTTATGACTGAAAAATGTGGAATAGAGGTTAGCGTATGGGAGGGTGGAAAGAGAAATTCTTACTTTTTTACTACAATCATCATTAATTAATTTGTTTATGCGACAAATATTTATCAAGTGCCAGTGTTCTGAGCACTAAAGTTATAGGATGAATAACAACAGAAAGTCACCATTCACATGCTAGTGGGGAGAAATGGACAATTAACCAACGAACAATATGTAATAACTTGGGTAAAATAAATTAGATTGGGAGGATAAAGCAGAAAGGCAATAAAGGTGCTGTTTTACACTGATGGTCTGCGAAGGTCTCTCTCATTAAGGGATATCTGAGCAGAGATTTCAAGGAACTTAAGCCATAGGGACATGCATGAGTGAAGAGCATTCCAGGCTGAGGAAGCAGCACATAGAAAAGCCCTGTGGAGGTGTATTCACGGCCAGCGAGGAGGGGAGGGTATTGGGTGTAGAGTGACTGAGGAATGGAGGGGTAGGAAGTGATTGGAGAGAGAATGGGGTGTCCAGAGCATGGTATGGTTTGAAGACCACTTAAGAGTGTTAGTTCTTTCTCTGAGCAGTGTGTGGGGCCTCTGGACATTTTTCCGAGCTGAGTAGCATTATGATCTGACTCATTTTAAAAGGCTCATTTTAGCTGCTATGTTGAGAACTCAGCCATGTGAATGCTGTGCTAATTTACTAATTTTCACTTTATTTATTTTATCTTTTTAGACAGAGTCTCACTCTGTCACCCTGAGTAGAGTGTCATGGTGTTCTCATAGCTCACAGCAACCTCAAATTCTTGTGCTTAAGCAATCCTCTTGCCTCAGCCTCCCAAGTAGCTGGGACCTCAGGCATTTACCACCAAGCTTGGCTAGTTTTTCTATTTTTAGTAGAGATGGGGTCTCATCTTTAGGAGAGGTGGGGTCTTGCTCAAGCTGGTCTGGAACTCCTGAGCTGAAGCTCACCTGCCTCAGAGTGCTAGGATTACAGGCATGAGCGCTCAACATATGAATTTTCATTTTAGACATGAATCTTTGTATGTATATACAATTTATATAACTCAAAAATATAATTTTTAAAAAATCTGCAACAAAATAAGTCCCAGAACAGCGCCCTTGGTTACATGACACCAGGCCCCCCATGGAAACGCACAATGGGGGGAGATCTCTCAATGCCCCAGGTTGCAATTTTAATTTCAGCCTCTCATATGTGGACTCTCCTTCCCAAAGGAGAGTCTGGTTGGATCTGGAGTAAATGAAAGCCAGAATCAAATTACAGCATGTTCTGTAGATCTAATATTTGAAATCAAAGCACAATATTTTATACCTATGTGTATATATGTATACAATACACATCTCTATTTAATTTTTAAACATTTGCTTAGCCCTCCAAACTGCTGCTACTGAAGAATATTATCCAGTTGCCCCTTTCAAAAACTGTCTTAATGCCAGGCGTGGTGGCTCAGACCTGTAATCCTAGGACTGTGGGAGGCCTGTCTCAAAAGAATAATTAATTAATTAATTAATTAATTAAATAAATAAAATAAATGTCCTAAAGGATAGAATTGTGGCAAAACTGAGGTTCCTGGGCAGCCCATTCCCCAGCCTGAGGCTGAATGCTGAGAAGTGAGAGGGGGATACGGCCCGGGCTAGAAGCCTGGCTTATCACTACCCCTCCTCCCATTCCTTCTGTATTTGGTCCGGGAGCTGCACCCGCCAGCTCACTGC
Source organism: Perodicticus potto (assembly GCA_963574655.1). NCBI lineage: Eukaryota > Metazoa > Chordata > Mammalia > Primates > Lorisidae > Perodicticus > Perodicticus potto. The sequence goes on from CAUYRH010019676.1 coordinate 6,472, forward strand.
CCTCCTGGGCCCTGGCTCCTGCTTGCACACTTGGAAGATACACACCTGCTCCACTGTGATGCTAGAATCGACTAATTGTGAGCTGAACTCGGCTTCCCAGAAACTTCTCTCTCCTGGCCTAGCTCTATCTTCTGGGTTTTCAAGGAGGAATCCACTTCCCCTCCATAGGGACGCAAAATTCCTTTTGTCTGTGAGGAGGGTCAAGGTGGACTCACACCTCTCTCACCTTTTTGCTCTTTGCAGGGCAGACCCAGGGGTCTCACTGCCCCACGGACAGTTCTCCCTCTCACACCTCCTACCATCCTGCCCCTACCTCTCTGCTCTGCCCTGGGACCCTCAAGATCAATCTTCCAGGTAGCTCAGAGGGCATCTCCTTGGCAGGCTTCCCATCTCTCCCGGGGGACACTCCCGACCCACCTTCCCACGGTGCTCCCCAGGTGTCTTCATAGTACAAGGGACTCATGTGTAGCCTGACAGCCTCCCTTTTCGGCACCCCGAACAGAACAAGAGTTTCTCTCGGGAAGGAGCTCACCTTTTCCATCTTTGTACCCCAGGCCTTTCACAGGGATGAACATAGGGCTGGCTGAATCAGTATATGCTGACTAGATGAATGAATAAAATCAACCTCGGCACCTACCCATTTTTACATAACTAGAACCCCATAATACTTTTTATTCCAAGTCTTAACAAAAATGGAAAAGAAAAAGGAAAGAAAAATGTCTGGGCACATTTTCTAACTTAGAGGGCTGCATGAGGCAACTTGGGGAACAATAAACCTATTTATCATTCCCTGTCCATATATCCACCATACCTCCCCAAGGACAGAGGCCCCTGAGCTTGCACTTTTCCCTGACCACTCCTTGAATTCTGCTAATTCCCTCGTGAGGGAGGACTCGCTGTTTCCATTTAAAGGTGAAGACCTCACTGCTATGTCTACCACTGAAAATGGCAATGTGGACCTGTGTGCTTGTCCCCCAAGCCCCCCCTTTCCACAGCACAAACTGTCTCCAAAATGCAAGGCACAATGAAGAAATTAGCAAAGGAAAGTAATAGAGGGTGGGAAGGCAGCTGTGGACCATTGGATAAAAGAAAACTAATAACAGCTAGAGGAAGATGTCTGATCAATAGGGTTTTTCCTTTTTTATTATCTCCTTTTCTTTCTTTCCCTTTTTTGGAGACAGAGTCTCACTTTGTTACCCTTGGTAGAGTGCAGTGGCGTCACAGCTCACAACCACCTCAAATTGTTGGACTCAAGCAATTCTCTTGCCTCAGCCTCCTGAGTAGGGGGACTATAAGAGCCCACCAGAACATCCAGCTTTTTTTAAAGACACGTCTCACTCTTGCTCAGGCTGGTCTCGAACTCCTGAGCTCAGGCAATCCACCTGCCTCGGCCTCCCAGAGTGTGGGGATTATAGGTGTGAGCCTCTGCACCCAACCTGTCTTCTTCTTTTCATCCCTCTTTTAAAGAGAGTGCCACAGGCAGGGAAAGACTGAATGTTCAAGAGAAAGAGCTGAGTAGATAAAAGCTCAAGGAGGAGGTGGGCACAGGCCAGCTTGGAAGAGAGGGAGGGACTAACAGTTCTGAAGCGTCAGCTGGAGCCAGAGCTGATCCTCCTGGGCAGCCCATGCTATGGGCATTGCCACCTGTTTTCCACGTGAGGAGCTGATGGGCAGAGGGAGAGAAGAGGGGCCAGTGGCTTCAGTGCGGTGGGAGAGCAGACATCAAGAAAATGTGAATGAATGAGAAATCCTGAGCTACCATCTTCTGCGGCAGCATGCTTATTCTCACTAATTATGAGGAAGGTGCAGATGGCAGCCTCTTTAGAGCGTTACACCCTGCCCTTTTAATACCACCATTTAAATAAAAGTGAAGACTTGCAGCCACTGCGGGAATATGTAATGCCACACCTTGAATTTCTGACACTGGCCCGATTTTAAAGGCCTGGTGTTTCTGCCAGATGAAAGCTGTCAAACTACACTGAGATCCCCAATTATGCCCAGACTCAGCCAAAGCCACACTTTCAACTTGACTCTGTGTTCTTATAAACTGTAAATTTTCCAACTTAGCTCAGCAAATAGCGCCATGAAGTTTTACATATGTGTGAGCTGTTTTATAGGTGCACATAGTGGCTATGATACTGGCAAGGAGACCTGCTGAGAATCCAGCCTGGATCTGAAATACGATACTCCTAATTATAATAAGAACAATAGCATTGAAATCTGACAGATCCAGTCTCTGTGGAGAACCAGGACTGCCCAGGTATGAGAGAGCAAGAGACCTGAAGGGTTCACACAGAAAAGGCGGTGAATTTGATCTGTATACTTCCACCAGCCTCGGGGGGGTGAATAAAATGGGATTTATCCCCAGGCCAAGGGGTGCCACAGAGGGGCCTATGCCTACTGCCTCATCCCCTTTCCCACACAAGGAAGGGTCAGGCAGTTTCCAGCTTCAAGGGTCCTTTGTCAGCTCAAGAGGGTCAGACAGTCTGAACAGAGATTTTTTTTTTTTTTTTGCAGTTTTTGGCCAGGGCTGGGTTTGAACCCACCGCTTCCGGCATATGGGGCTGGCGCCCTACTCTTTTGAGCCACAGGTGCCGCCCTGAACAGAGATTTTTTTTTTCCTGATAAACTATGAGCAGGAACTCAGCCTGACAATCCATAAAACAAACTCAGAGTGTCCAACACTTGCTCTTTTGCTCTGCATGACAACAGGTACGATCATCTTCACAGGGAGATGGCTGAGGAGTAAAAAGGCTAAAGGGGCTGTGGTGCGAGGAGGCTGAGGCTCCCAGAGATGAAACAGGTGATCTGCACTGAAGGTGGGGGAGGGGGTGGGTGGTGGCTGCAATTCAAACCGCAGGCTGTCAGAACACCAGCGCTACACCACAAAGCCTGTGCGAGCCGGGAAGGGAGGCAGAAGCAGCCCTCAGAGTGGGGACGACCCCCACACAGGATATTTAAACCCCAACCTGAGAAGGGGGAAGGGGTGCAGCCCCGAGCGGCCTTCCAAGAGTGGCACATGGGCGGGAGGAGGGACAGGAAGCTTCCTGGAGGAGGTGAACCTTGTGTGGCAGGAGGCCCCATTCTGGTCCCCGTGGAGGCTCACCCGACCTTGTCTTTCTCCACGTCAGGGTAAGTTACTGGTGCCTTGCCCATCACCAGTGCTCAGTTGTTTGTCAAGGTCACTAACTTGACTAACAAACATAAGTACCACTGCCAATTGGCGTCTGCTTCTCCACGGATGAAGTGAGCCCTGTTGACCACTACCCAGAGCATAACGGTGGTTCTGCTCTTTAAGGCTGGCCCCGGTGGACCCAATACTCTGCCCTGGGCCTCACAGGACTTAAGATGGCACTGAGCTGTCGCAGAAGTGGCTGGCTTTGGATATTGGCAGTAAGCCCCTTGCTTTTCAGTGATCCCACCGTCTCCCACTGAAGCTCCAAGACTAAAGGGGAAAGAGATGGGGTCGGCGGCCCAAGGCTCATGAGCCCAGCCACTTCTGGGGCTACACCACTGAGCCGAGGACAGCTGCAATCTGCTTCTCTTGGTTCTTGGCTCTTCACCCTCATGGTACTGCAGCTGGGCCGAGCGTCGGGCCCACCTCGGAGACTCAGAGCCCGCCCGCACCTGGCTCGGGTGCTCCTGCTTCTGAAGTACTGGCAGCCAGAGAATGGGATCAGCACTAGGGAAGGGTGAGGAGGGAAATCTAAATGAGTATTAGGGGACTGGAAAATCATTTGGTGAAATGTTCCTAAGCTTTTTTTGCTTAATACCCAGACATTTCAGAGGCTCTGTGTGCTAACAGCTTTTGATTTATGATGTCTTTATTCTTGCATCGTATTTAAGCCAAATTATGAAAAGGTAACAAGAGTAAAAAGAGCCCTTTTAAAAATGATTTGGGATCCGTCATGAGGTTGAGCCATTTCTGTCAATCTTTGCCGCCACTTTGTAAAGAAAACGTGGGCTCTGGGTGATGACAGCTGAGTAGTTAATTGCTGTTGGATACTAGCCCACCAGGCGTGCCCCTCCTCCCCTCCCTCCTCCTGCTAGAAACTTGGTTCTCCCTCCCCCAGACCCAGGCCTCTGGCAAGACCTTCTAATGGCCCTTCAGGGCCAAGAGGAAAGCTCACCTTGCGTAAAGTTTAGGGGGGGCAGGTCTCACTCAGCTTCCACAGCACAGAAATTCCCAGGACCTCTAATTAAAATGCCTACAGTGGAGCCAACATGCTCCTGTGTCATTGCTCAGGGGTTACAAAGCTCCCGGTTAATGCTGAACACAAATTAACAAAATGCTGCGTCAGCCTTTCTTGTCCCATTACAATGTTATTGTCATATTTATTAGCACAATCCCTGTAGGACACTGGTGGGGATATCTGAAGAGTGACTTACGCACTCTCCCGGCTACATGGGGATGCTTCTCTATTTCCCCGCCCCCCTCACCAACTTCCCTATTTGCGCTCACAGCAACTCCCTGGAAGACAATCGGCTGGTGTGCTTGTGCTGGAAGGGGGCTGCGTTGTCTCCAGCTGTAATTATCTTCCATTCACACCGCTGTAAAATGACTAGGTTGTTGTCACTGCTTTTATTTCAAAGAACAGTTCTATTATCCGTTTACTAAAATTTAACAACCTCCAGCACTTCCATGAGTTAATTACAGTCTGAGGGGAGCGTAAACACAAACTTCACTGATCATGTTGTTCTAAATCACATTAACCTAATTGCTTGATATTCAGAATTAAGTTTACTTTTGTGCATCTTGTGCAATTACTCCCCACCCTTGTGTCTGTCTGACTGCCTGCTTCCACCTCCTCTGTAGGAGATGCACTTTTCCCAGAGGAAGAGGAAAGCTGAGGGGGAAAAAACCCTCTCTGGAATGTTTGACAAGAAAGGGAAGATACACATGACTGCCACCACGCGCAAAGTTGGCAGTGCCAGGGATAGATACCCCAACCTCTTCCTTCTCCCCCCTTGTCCTCCAGAAAGATACTCTCGGAAGACACAGAAAGAGAGGGTTAGGATCTAACTACCCTTATATACATGGAAAGGCAGCACTGAGGGAGTCTGTGTGGAGAATCAGGGTCCAAGGAGAGTGGTGTGGACTGTGTCTTAAAAAACGCAATTTTGGGCCCTGCCTGTGGCTCAAAGGAGTAGGGCGCCAGCCCCATATGCTGGAGGTGGCGGGTTCAAACCCAGCCCCGGCCAAAAACAGCAAAAAAAAGACTTGAGATGTCAAACAATAAAGCAACTAATAAATATTTAAAAAAGAAAGAAAGAAAGAAAAACAATTTCATAACATGGAGAAATCAGAGAATCAGAATGGGGAGGGAACGATAAAGCACGCAGGCCTTCAGAATGTATGAGGAAAAGCAAAACGCTCACGTAGCCTTTTCATTTCTATTTTTCCATATGTTTTTTATTTGGTTTGATTTTTATTTATCTATGTTTTTCCCTAGCTGACACCTCAATTTCAATTTTTGCATATGTTTTATAATATGTATAATGCATCAAGATAGCAATGCGTATGTAATCTGCGAATATACATATGTTGAGGACATATACTCAAGAATGATTTACAATTAATTATAAATAAATCCATACACTGGGATGATATAATGGAGAACACGAGCAAAACACTTGGCAGCCATTCATGTACACATGGAGTCTGTCTCGGATTTCTTAGCAGTTGAGGGACTGGATCAGTGCTAGGGTTGGAATGTTCTTGTCCTCTCCAAAATTCATGTTGAAACTTAATCTCCAATGCAGCAATATTAAGAGGTGTGGCCTTGGTAGGTGACTAAGACAAGGGAGCTCTGCCCTCATGAACATAATTAGCACTCTTAGGAAGGTAGAAAGGGATCCCTTCTTGGCCTTTTGGCTAAGATCAAGTGGGGGAAGATAGAAGGGAGTACTTTCTTGCCCTTCTGTCCCTTCCCCAGGTGAGGAGACAGTGTTCCTTCCCCCTGGAAGACACAGCAACAAGGGTCATCTTGAAACCAGAGAGTAGCCCTCACCAGACACCAATGCTGCTAGTGCTTTGCTCTTGAACTTCTCAGCCTCCAGAACCATAAAAAATCAATTTCTATTGTTTATAAATTACCCAATATAAGGGATTTTGTTACAGCAGCACAAATGGACTAAAACAATCAGGGCCAGGCGTGGTGGCTCATGCCTTTGATCCAAGTACTCTGAGAGGCTGAGGCAGGTGGATTGCTTGAGCTCAGGAGTTTGAGACCAGCCTGAACAAAAGTGAGACTCTGTCTCTACTAAAAATAGAAAAACTAGTCTGGCGTTGTTGTGGGCACCTGTAGTCTCAGCTACTCGGGAGGCTGAGGCAAGAAGATTGCTCTAGCCCAAGAGTCTAAGGTCGCTGTGAGCTATGTTGACACGATAGCACACTACACAGGGTGCAGAGTGAGACTCTGTCTCAAACAAACAAACAAAACAAACAAAATAGACTAAAACAATCAGATCTGGGTCTTAAAAAGATAACCTCGGTGTAATGTACAAAGTAGGTTAAAGGGAGGAGAAACTGTGGGCAGAAGGCCATTGTGGTGAGCCCTGTGATAGAGCCAATGAACCTCAGCAAGGGCAGCCAAGCGGTGGTAGATGAAGGGGGATGCCAGAAGCTCTTTTGAAAACAGCATTCATGAAGACTTGGTTTCCAATTTGAAGGCAGTGGGGTGAGAAGAGTTTGGGATTCTGAAACTGTTATTCTAGATAGCTGGGAAAGCAGTGACACCTTATATGAAGACTGGATAAAACAGAAGGAGGGGACATGGTGCGGGGGTCAAATGGTGGGTCAGTTTGGAAATGTTGAGTTTAGGGCTCCTGTGGAACAGGTCGATGGAAATGTCCATTAGAACAGCAGAAATTCTAAACTGGAACTCAGGCAGGTGGTCAGGCAAGTCCTCAGGTACATAACCTCTCACCTTATCGTCAGTCCCTCTCTGTCCACACACCCACTGATCCATCCAGAAAACATGTGGGCACCTCGCTATGTCAGGCACCACACACTCAACCATTAGTAAGCGGAAGCTACACCTGGGCTGAGTGGGCAGAGCCCTGTGTCAGTGTGGGCACTGGCCTCTGTCACGGAGGCTCACACAACAATCTTGCTGTGCTGTAAGCTGGCTTCAGCAGCACAGGAACAAAAGTGAGAGTGATACAGAGATTAGCTCGGGCCTACGCAAGGATGACACACAAATTCATGATGTCCCAACCCTGAGTAGCGTGAAGGAGGAGGCTGCTGCTAAGAGGTAAAGACCCTAACGTCAAGGGTGCTCACTCTCACTCTTCTTACTCTGGCCCTCCCCACACTGGGTGGGGTCCAGAAGTCCCTGGAAATCTTCACTCAGGGGGCATCAGGTGGAAGGCATGTGGATAAGAAAAGTCACCAGGAAAACCACTGATCCAAGGGCAAGCTGTTTCTCTTGGTGCTTCCTCTCAATGCCTACGATGTTGCCCATGACTGTGACAGACTGAGGTCAAACTCAATTGACATCACACTACCAAACACCAAGGAGTGTCTTTGAGTCACATGTCACAAATAGTGCATTTTCAAACTTCTCCTTTTTCCATCTTCTCATCTTGCCCATCCTCAAACTAGGATGTCTAAGAAAACTTTATAGGGTAAAGTTGACAATGACTCTGGCCTGGGACTCAAGAATGCAAGACTTTTGTACCAACCCTGCCACTGTAATTGATATTGCAGGAAGCCATTGAACGTTGGGCACCTTGGTCTTCTTGCAACGAAGCTTGTAACCACCTCATGAGATGCAATCCAGCACCTCTGAACATCAGAGTTTTAAAATTCAGACCACAATAATTATTATTCATTTCAACTTGTTAATCTCTCAAAAATTGAAGGAAAACCCCAGGTGGAAGAGTTCAAGAAAACCTAATTAAAGGGACGAAAGTTGGATTAATAATTTTCATTCAAATAGAATCCTTATCCTCAAGACTCTCCCTCCCGGTTGCTTCATAAAGCAGCTTAGGACAGATCCTGATGTCTGGAGGGGAGGGTCTTGTGTCTGTCCCACTGAGAGAAAACTGGGGCTCACACCAATGGTGCATAATGCAAGGGTACATGTCAGAGCTATTAGTATGGAGTATAAATGTCTTAACATCATAATTAAGTAAACGAGATGAGGTATATATTAACCGCTGTGATGTAAGTGTTCCTAATTCTATATGAAATCAGCACATCGTACCCCATAAATGCATTAATGTATACACGATCTATGTGTTTATGATTTAATAAAAAAAGAAAGAAAGAAAGGAAAACAAGAGAGAGAAAACTGAACAGTGGGGGCTGCTTAGCAAGCATAAGCTCTAGGGGGTGCTAGACTATCAGTACATCACCACCACCACCCCCTTCTCCTTCTTGGGTTTCACTAGTTTCCAGGATTTTGTGAACTTGCCCTACTGAGGGGAGGGGAGAGCTGTAGTGTGGATGGGTGGGGAAGGAGGAGGTAAGCAGAGATTACATCAGATCCCCTCCTCTGCCCTGGGAGAAAACTGGAACCTTTGTGAAGTCCCTTGGCCACCTGGAGTGAGTGCAGGAGGAATGCGACTGACCTAAGGTCAAAGAAATGCACGTGTTTGCCAAGCGCTAAGAGGCACATTTAATGACAGTTTACAGAGAAATGGAGGAAAATGGAGGAAATGCTAAAATAAGCACTGTCAACCACTGAACTGTGTGTCCCCCTCACCCCTCAAAAATTCATTTGTTGAAGCCCCAGCCCCAAGGGTGACAGTATCTGGACATAGAGCCTTTAAGAAGGTAATTAAACGCTAAGCCATAGCACTCATGCCTGTGAGCCTAACACTTGGAGAACTTTCTGAATTAACCTACCCCAGTTCTCTTTCTAGTCCTGCCACACTGAAACATTCAAGGGGTGGAGGCAACAACACATTATACTGGTTTGCAGCACTTTATGTAGTTGAGGACTTTCCCAGATGCCCCCAATCCAAAGGTGCCAGCCTAAAGGAAACATAAGTCTTCTTCAATCCCACTGACGCTCCCATCACTGATTTTCTAATTAAAAGAGGCCAAAGAGGCTCAGCGCCTGTAGCTCAGTGAGTAGGGCACCAGCCACATACACTGGGGCTGGAGGGTTTGAGTCCATCCCAGACCGGTTAAAACAACAATGACAACTCCAACCAAAAAAATACCTGGGCATTGTGGCGGGCACCTGTAGTCCCAGCTACTTGGGAGGCTGAGGCAAGAGAATCGCTTAAGCCCAAGAGTTTGAGGTTGCTGTGAGCTGTGACGCCACAGCACTCTACCCAGGGTGACAGCTTGAGACTCTATCTAAAAAAAAAAAAAAAAAAAAAAAGAGGCCAAAGAGATAAAACTGCTGACCTAAAGACTTTTTATGCTGTTTCTAGAAGCAGTTTGGACACAAATTCACCAAAAGTAGGTTGTGAGTGAATGAAATTGATGGTGCCACACAGCATCATCTAAGAAAGAGGGGCCCAGAGGGGACATGTCCAGCTTCCTTCGTGACTGTGAGACATGGACCTGTCATAGCTCCTGTGTAATTGGATCTTACACATCCCAGCTGAGCTGTTGAGCAGTTTCATCTGTGTCACCACTGACCAGGACTTAACATTAGATAGTGAGGCAAAGTTTCCAACAACTCTGACTTTCAGGGCAGACTTTCCCCAACTAGAGGACCGGGCTGTGTAACATCAGACCTGTGTGGGACCCATCAGTGAGCTTGAAATGCAGAACTCTGAGCAGCCTGGGGTAGTCGGTGTGGATTGCTGAGAAACTCCCTCTCTTCCAAGACTGGAGCTGGAAATCTGAAGGGTGGCTCAAACATCCTTACCATCAAGGTCCTAGTCACCCCCAGGAACGTTTCTAGTATCTGGTCGGAAAATGAGAGATAATCTTCCCTAGAGACGTGAAAAAGATCAAAATCTCACAGTCTCCATAGAGGAATTAGGCAATACCATTCACGATTTCAGCTCTAAACCCTCCATAACAGAGACCAGGACTCAAAGCAGTGATTACCAAACTTTAGATCCAATAACCCTTGCAATATTGGCCCTGTTTGACTACCTTTTTTAATGGTTAATTTTGGGAGAGGGGGTTCCAATTTGTCACCCAGACTATAATGCAATGGCACAATCACAGCTCATTGCAGCCTTGAACCCTGAGGCTCAAAACGATCCTCTTGCCTCAGCCTCCAGAGTAACTGGGACCACAAGTGCATACCACCACACCTGGCTAATTTTTAAATGTTTTTCCTAGAGGCAATATCTTACTATGTTGTACTGGCTGGTCTTGAACTCCTGGGCTGAAGCAATCCTCCCACTTTGGCCTCCCAAAGTGCTGGGATTACCTGCATGAGCCACCACCCCTGACCTCTAATGGTTAATTTTATGTGTCAACTTGACCCGGCCACAGCATGCCCAGGTATTTGTCAAACATTTCTAAGTGTACCTTCAAGAGTGTTTTTGAATGAGATTAACACTTTAGTTGGTGAATTGAGAAAAGCAGATTGCCCTCCTTAATGTGAGTGGGCCTTGTCCAATGCACTGAAGGCCTGGAAAGAACAAAAAGGCTGACCTCCCGTGGGTAAGGGGGAGTTCCTCTTGCTTGACTGGGCTGGGACATCAATTGTTTTTCTTGTTTGTTTGTTTGTTTTGAGACAGAGCCTCAAGCTGTCATCCTGGAGAGAGTGCCGGTGGCATCACAGCTCACAGCAACCTCCAATTCCTGGGCTCAAGCGAGTCTCCTGCCTCTGCCTCCCAAGTAGCTGGGACTACAGGTGCCCGCCACAATGCCCAGCCATTTTTTGGTTGCAGCTGTCATTGTTGTTTGGCGGGCCCGGGCTGGATTCGAACCCGCCAGCTCAGGTGTACGTGGCTGGCGCCTTAACCTGTTGAGCCACAGGTGCTGAGCTGACATCAATTGTTTTTTCTGCCTTCAGACTTGAACTGAAACATTAACTTTTCTTGGGTCTCAAGCCTGCTGGCTTTTGGAATGAACTATACATGGACTCTCCTGGGCCTGCAGCTTGCCAACTGCAGTCTCAGAACTTCTCAGCCTCCATAATCACGGGAACCAATTCCTCACAGTCGTCCCTTTGCACACATGCACACACTCACATTCTATTGGCTCTCTTTCTCTGGAGAACCCTAACCTACCTCCTGTATTATTGATATTTAAGTGAATCTTTAAGCGGCCTATTTAAAAAATACATATTTAAATGAAACTTCATGTCATATATAAATTCAAGTCACATATTTATTGTCAAAAGTATAGCTATAAAAAACTAACTGTAAAATTAAGTGCACACTTATTAAAATAGCACTCCCCCTGAAAACACACTTTTTCCTTTGTTCGTTTTAGAGATGGGGTCTTGCTCTGACACCCAAACTGGACTCCAGCGGCACAATCACAGCTCACTGCAGCCTCAAGCGATCCCCCTACCTCACCCTTCATAGGTTGCTGGGACTACAGGTTCATGCCACCATCACCAGCCAGATTCTTCTTTCGTAGGCATCAAAAAATAAATAAATAAATAAATACACAATACAACATAGCTGTTACTATGTGTTGCAATTATTGGCTGCTGCATTAAAAACTACTTCATACTTGGCGACTTGTTATATCTCGCCATTTTGCGGGTCAGGAAATCAGGAAAGGCTCCCGTGGGCAGGTCGTCTGCGGTCTGTGTGGCATCAGCCAGGGTGTCTGGGACTGGAGGCTCCACTCCCAGGATGGGTTCTTCACCCACCTGCTTAGTGCCTGCCCGCTTCCTCCCTCTTTCTCTTTCTCCCAGTGTCTGATCCTCCAGAGCCTCTCTGCTATCTTCTCTTTTACCTCAAGGCTGCAGTTTTTAGAAGAAATTCACTAGCGAGCATCTTCCCAGAAGGTAAAAAGTTCCCCCAGAATTTCTGCCATAATCTTTGAGAGGACGCTGCAAAATGATCATCTAGGGAAGTGGCAAAGAAGAACAATCTCTTTCCTAAGCCATAATCGATCAGAGTGTTTGGGAGTAGGAGAGAATAGAATGAGTGGCTGCTCTGGTCCACAAGTGCTCAGCAGGGGTGGTAACGTCCTCTGCAGACGGGCATTTTGGAAACGTGTTGGTGTTGGCCTCCTGTGGTCCAACCTTGGGGCGGAGTGGGCATTACTGGTGCTTAGAGAGCAGAGGCCAGGGGTCCTGGATGTCCTGCAATGGCTGGAGCAGTCTCATACCCCAAAAGCATTGTCCCACCATACAAAAATACCCTGTTCTCAACCTAGGGCTCACTTCATTTTACGTATAGACAACAATGATTTTCTATTCAGCTGCTTTCCAGGAATACAGTTAGTGCATAAATCAAGGGAAGATTGTTCTCTATTTTGTTCAGAATTCCAAGACTTATATACCATTTTGGAAAATCGTGTCACTAGCAGCCACAGCCCCGGGTGTTATCTGAGTCACCAGCTCCCCCCTCAGTTTTAGACTAAGTTGAGGGGGGCCATGCTTCAGGGGACAGGCGCCAGCACCTGGCCACCTCACTGTGTCCAGACTGGGCACCTGCACTGGGAGTAAAGATGAATTAGTCTTCATTCCTCTGTCTATTTTTGGTTATGATGTTATATTACATTTCCCTAAAGTATGGATGTGGGTGGGGTAATATATTATTTTCTGGGAATTTCACCTCATGATTGCTAAACAATATTTAATAAAAATGGGGGTTGAGTCCGACAAGACTGAGAGCCCACTGCTTTAAAAAAGTTTACTGTGGATCAAACTGTCTTTCCAAGTGGAAACACCAGGGAATCATTTCCTTTCTGGAACCTGCCAGACCTGGAACAGCCCAGCCAGGCGGAGCAGGAGCAGCTGACTCTGAAGAATGAAAGAGCTCTTTTTCCATAGCCCTCTCAGGGGAAAGGACCCCCGTGCTCCAGTCCCCTTCTCCAACGGGAGAAGGAAAGATGCAGAGGATTTCATGTGGCCATGTGACCCTCAACAAGTTATTTAACATAAGCCTCATTTTCTCCATCTGTGTGTTAGAGATAAAAATAGCCTTTCCTGTATTGACTTCCTGTGCGGGATAAACAAGATAAATAAAATGAAGCATGTTTAGGGCTTCCCTGAGCGTATGATGCTCAATAAATGTGAATGCGTATTTGTCACCATTCTACAGCACTTATCATTCATGACTCCCTTTTCCAAATTCTTTCTTTCTTTCTTTCTTTCTTTCTTTCTTTCTTTCTTTCTTTCTTTCTTCCTTCCTTCCTTCCTTTCTTTCTTTCTTTTCTTTCTTTTTCTTTCTTTCTTTCTTTCTTTTCTTTCTTTCTTTCTTTCTTTCTTTCTTTCTTTCTTTCTGTCCTTCCTTCCTTCCTTCCTTCCTTCCTTCCTTCCTTCCTTCCTTCCTTTCTCTCTCTCTCCTTCCTTCCTTCCTTCCTTTTTCTTTCCTTTCTCTCTCTTTCTCTCTCTCTCCCCCTGTCTCCCTCTCTCTCCCCCTCTCTCTCTCCTTCTCCCTCTCCCTCTTTCCTTCTTTTGTTTCTTTCTTTGTTTTTTTGGAAAGAGAGAGAGAGTCTCACTCTGTCACCCTGGGCTAGAGTGGTGTGGCATCACAGCTTACAGCAATCTCAAACTCCCGGGTTCAAGCTATCCTCTTGCCTCAGCTTCCAGAGTAGCTGGGAGTACAGGTGCTCTCCATGAGGCTCAGCTAGTTTTTCTATTTTTAGTAGAGATGGGGGTCTTACTCTTGCTCAGGCTGTTCTTGAACTCCTGAGATTAAGCAATCCATTCACCTCCCAGAGTGCTAGGATTACAGGTGTGAGCCACCACCCCTGGCTCCAAATACTGTTTCTTTCCAACCATGCAACAGTGGGAACTGACAAGGAATACCAGAGAGTGGGAGGGTTCTGGGAAGCTGAGGGCATTAGGATTCTCGCCCTGGGTCACACTGGCAGCCATTAAACTGGTTTTTCTGAATTGGAATCCAGGTAACTCCATTTAGATTTATTTTGTGCAGCCCTGAGGACAAAAGTAGACTCAGGAGGAATTTGTTATTGGAGAAGAAAGTTGGGGGAATTTCTAGTGGGGGCTGGTGAAGATGCCTTTGCTAACGATTGGAGCGCCCTTACAATGGAAGTATGGAGTCTACATTTTTCAGAGACACTAAGGAAGGGTTTGAGCCTTGCCCTGGGAGGAAGGGAAGGCCTTCAAACCTATTCCGTCTAAGACTCTGAGTTCACTTAGAGACCATGTCTGGGAGGACAGGTCTGTGCTTATAACTCTTTCGTTGAATGTTAGGTCTTCTCCCGCAAGCTCATTATTTTGGTTATAATTTTAACTTTCCAGCTTCCTAAGAGGAGTGAGCTGGCTGGAAAAATGTTCTGGGACTTCAGTGGATCCCTGGTTCCAGTATAAATTCTCTTACTCCATCCTAAATCTGTGTTTCTTTCTCAGGGATGAGAAAGAAAACCCCTGGAAACTGATAGTCCACAGGGACATTTCCTGTATTCTGCTCTTATACTTTGTGGGACAACTTGTACAAGCACAACAGCTTTCTACTTGAAGTTTTTTTTTTTTTTTAAATAAAAAACTTGTCCCACAAAGTACACAAGCAGAATACAGGAAATCTCTGCCAGAGGGTGGCTTGGGTTTGCTTAACTTTTCCCAGAAGCTCTATAACCTACTCTACCTGCTGTTAAAACTCTATAAGGACCAGCTGGGTCTTAAGTCCCAGAGAATTTTTTTCCCTTTATGCATGAAAATGTCAAATAGAGCCATAAAAACACTGACATAACCTGTACCTAGAAATGCATATTTTTACATGATTTCAGTTTATTCTACACTACCCTAGTCTCAGGCCAATTAATAAGAACACAGTTTCTCAGCATGTGGCCTGAACAGAGATTTGGGCTGCCTCCAGGGAAATGTGTACGAGACAAACCTCTCTGAATGTACAGTTAGCACATTTAGTCACTTTATTCTTGGCTGAGTTCCATGCCAAATGACCACTAACTAAAAGGGAAAGCCAATTGCCTGTCATTGGCCCACACACATTCTCACGCGCATCACCCCCCACCTGGAGTCTCTACTTCCCATTCCTGGAGAGAGTTTATACTCACCTGGTCTCATTAAGGCAACACAAAGTTGCACAGTGAGGAGCCACCATTAACCATTTCCACATCAGGCACCAACATAACCCCACCCACTGTTTGCCCTCCTTATTTATGTTAAGTCTTTAGTATTAATTATGTTATAAACTTTCAAAACAAGAGCTGTGTTTTCACACCATTGGTGGTGATTTCAAGTATTAAAACCCAAGTTTTTTCAGTTTCTATGCTTTGTCTGTGCCTTGCACTCCAATTTTAAGCTACTGACGGCTTTCTACTTGAAGTTATTTTTAAAAATGAGGTCTTTGACAGTGATATAATCAAATATGCTTCAGCATCTTTTTGGCATTCAAAAGAGAAAAGTCCCAGTACTTAGGACAATCCACAGATGGCCATGGTTTTGACCCCTAATTCTCAAGGCAAACTTCTCCAGCACAGACCACAATGGCAACAGGATGAACCCAAACTTGCTTGAACCTAACACATGACCACAGGTTTCTCACAATTGACAAATAACAGGAATCTATTCCCATAGGTGGAACTCTTTACTGATCAATAAACTCAATGCCTCTTGCAACACTGTTGAGTTCTTCTCTTGATGGAATGAATGGCATGTCTTTTTTTTTGTAGAGACAGAGTCTCACTTTATCGCCCTCTCTAGAGCACCGCGGCGTCACACAGCTCACAGCAACCTCCAACTCCTGGGCTTAGGCTATTCTTTTGCCTCAGCCTCCCGAGTAGCTGGGACTACAGGTGCCCGCCACAACGCCCGGCTATTTTTCTGTTTTGCAGTTCGGCCGAGGCCAAGTTTGAACCCACCACCTTCGGTATATGGGGCCCCGGCGCCCTACTTGATGAGCCACAGGCACCACCCTGAATGACATGTCTTAATAGCTAATTGTTTGATAAAGCCTTGGCATGGCCAGGACTCCCAACAATGAGGGTACTGGATCCTTAAGGACTGTGAAGCAAAGAGGTCAGCCTCTTCTTTGGAAGGCTGCAAAGAACAAGAAGGATTCTGAGATTCAGAAATGGTTAGGCCACAGGAAGTAAGTTACATGACCTCCAAATCCTGTCTCCAAAACCAAAGGCACGAATGCCCCTGAGTTGGCTTTCACCTTGTGTTTTTCTCTTCAGTTCTTCCTTTCCTCATTCACCAAGGCAAAAGCTGCCTGTCAAAATAGGATTAAAATGCTGAGGCCAGCAACAGGCTGCCTGGAAAGCTGTATCCAAGGCAGAGCCTCCGACACGGCCTCTCTGAGCATTCCAGCTGCCTGGTGGAGGGCTCAGGGCCTGGCTCTGACCAGGGAAAAACACACTCCTTAGTGTTCAACCCTGGTTTTCTCATCAGAGCGATGATGTCCCAGGATGACCTGTGGACAAAAGAGGAAAGGAAAAGAAAAAGTCTTTTCTTCAACCCAAAAGAAAAGTCCTGTGTGGTCAATGAGCTGGGAGCTGGGCGCTACTCATAGCTACTGTAAATTTTCTCTGAACTGGGCCTGTGATACAGGTGACAGTGATGTCCTCACTGGAGGGGAGAAGGAATAGCCCTCCTCTGTGCTTGGTTCTTGTACCTCTTTACTTGGTGCCACTTTTCCCAGGCTGGAGTTAGACCCAACTGGGAAAATTCTTTGCTTTCCCCAGCTCAGCATTAGTCCCCAAGTTAAGTACCCACCTTCATGAAAGGGTGTACAATTTTTTAGGATCACTTTCCAGCCATGAGTTTCTGTTGCGAAAGAATAAGGGCTCTTGCTATATAATGATTAGCACAAGAAAAGAAAAAGGACATGTGCTTTTGTTACCAAATATTCAGCTCCCCAAACTGAGTCACCATTGTAGGGCTAAGTGTTCAACATCACCACCTTTCAAAGCATAGTGTGGCCACTATTTTTCCCTGGCACATTAATTTTCCCAGAACAGCCAGCTCCACCCCTCTGCTTTTGTCTTTTGTGCGTTATGGAAAAAGTAAGGCCACTCTTCAACTCAGCCCTTTTCTCCAAAGGCTGATACAGCCTGGCTGCAGGAACGTGCAATCGTTCTTGAAAATCAGCAGCGGTGGAACCGAGTTCCCCTTATCAATAAATGCAGCTGCCAAGAAAAAAAAAAAGAGAGTACATCTCCCTTCCACAAACGAAAACGTAGGTAAATATATACGTCTGAGTTGATGGGAGAGCAAAGAGAAGTGAACGTAGTTCCGTACCCCTGGACTCCCTGCACTACACAAGTGGTACAACTGGGGTATATAGTAACAACCCCGGGAAATCTGCAGTGTGGATCTCGGGACATACGCCCATCGCCTCGGCCTCAGACAGACTCAGTGCAACGGCCTAATACAAACTGAGACCTGCCACTGGGCCATTCATTCCTTCTGTTCTAAGCTAGTCGCCTGAGAAGTAATCATCCCAAGACCCAAGACGTGTTTTATCTCCTCTGCAGCAGCGAAGGGCCTCCCCTGATTGCTGAGTGCGGATTTATTCTAGAATGCCCCAATTCTCCGGGCTGCTGGTCACGCCACCTGCCCCAAGGCAAGGATGTCCTTGCGATGTGTTTTCCCCCAGCGGAAAGCCTCATCCCCCGCGTCCCTCCCTGGCCCAGACTCCTGCCCGGAGAAGCAGGAGTGCAGCAAGGCTCCCGCCAGCAGAATCCACAGGGCTCTGCCTTCCGAGCGGGCGAGGAGCACCGTCTAGCCCTCCAGAGGCTGTGCCCGAGTGTCGCCCACCAGTGGCTGGCGGCGCTGGACCTGGGTGTGTCCGGGACGGGGTGGTTTGGGGCAGGCCGCTCTGAAATGCCGACTGGCTGGTGCTTCGACAGACCTCAGGGTGTGTGCGTGAGAACGAGCTGCACAGCGAGGCTCTGCGACAAGGGCCAAGATGGCCCCAAAGCTCCGCATCTGACAACCTCAGTGAGAGTTTGCAGAAGGACGAAGAAGGAACCACGATGAACGCAACAATGAGACACGCTCAGCAGCCGTGGGCTGCGGGCCAAAGCGCTCACCCTGCGCATGGGTGTGCGGGCAGATGCGGGGGTCACCACTGCCACTCACAGCAGAGACCGGAGCAGAGACTGGAGCAGAGACCGGAGCGCGGGGCTCAGCGAAGGCGGGGGGGCGGGGCAAGGTGGAAAAGGAAAACCGCAGCAAGAGAAAACGGCACATTCCAAGCTCCTCTGGGGACCTCAGACATTTTACTATGATTTGAGTGACCCTAATAGCCTTTGAATCACGTTGGAAAATGTCACAATGGATGTTTGAATTAAAATCCAGTAGGTTTGCCAAAAGACCAATTGTTAAAAACTGGCAGCGTTCCAGAGAACTTACTGGGCTGCGTACTGCCCGGGGCTGAAAGAATTGCTAATTCCAGAGAAAGTTAATTATCACCTTATTGATAAAAGGGTAATTTTTAAAGCATGTGGTGTGGCTTTTGTGAGTCATTAATTAAAATTGAGAGTAATTTACTAGACACCCTGGCGGCTTCTGTTAGATTATATCTATACCAAACGGTTTGATTTTTCTCCCGGGGCTGTTGTTAAGCTGCCTCTGTCTTTCCTCACCTGTTTGCTTGTGAAGACAACAAAGCCATTAAAAAAAAAAGTGTAAATCTAAAACTAGTCTTTTGGGAGATTGCAGGATTGAGAAATAAGATGTCCAAGGGGACATTTTAAAAATGCACCTTCTTAGAAATGTCAGATTTGCCCACCAAAAAAAAGAAGTTTGTGCGATTACCCCAGAAGGAATTGTTTTCACAAACTTCATCCCCAAAATAATAGACCAGATTTTATGCTTCTTGATGATTAGATTGAAGGAGGGTTCTCTCTCATCTCCTTTCCCTTTTTCCCCCAAATAAGACCGGAGGGGTCAGTGGAAGGATTAACTGGAGGTGCGTGGAATTTTGAAACTCCCAAGGGGGGGAGGGGCAGTGTCCCCTCCCACTGTGGTCAGGTCGTGGGCGGTGTTGTGAGCACAGCCCGGCTCCCAGGAGTCTCCCCATTTGATGCTAAGGCTTGGGGGTGGGGCACAGACCTGGGGAGAAAAACTGTTCCCCGGAGCTCCAACAGGGCCCCCAGGAATGATTTTCCAGCTCCAGCCACCATCTCTGCTGGGACCAAATGTTGCTGTAATGTGCCCAGAATAAAGGACGAGTGGACGTGTGCGTGATGACGTGTCTTCTGGCCACACAAAGTCATAAACAGACCCACGAAAAACTCTAAAATGTAACTCCCCAGATTCACTTAAAGGTTAGTCCTCTCTGGGCATTCCTTATTAGGATTTCGGAGAACTTCGGTTATGTTTCCTTAAACTTGTTGAATTTAAGAATTGGAGATCCAAAACCGAGATTGAAAAAACATAAATAAAAGTCACCCCAGGATGAAAGGTTTAAGGCAATGTGGTTGTGATTTTTCCATCATTTAAAATTTTTTTAATTTAAAAATACTATCTTTGCACTTTGGGGTATTGCTTGAATTTTTATAGTAGGCAGTGTTTAGTCAACGTTCTTACAGCAGGGTGTCAGTATTTGGGGTTGGGTTGTTTTCTGGCGGTTTATCTGCTCCGCTTACCTGTCTGTCGGAGCACGACAGGCACCCTCCGTCCCCAGGAGCCCGAGAAGCAGAAAGTGAAACTCCTCCTGCTGGTCTCCCTAGCCTTGAAAACACAGCCGCAGAGGAAAAGAAATAACGAAAAGCAGTTTACTCTTGTTTCTCTTATTGCTTTGTCTTTCTATTACTGTATATTTCCCCCTTTATTGCACCAAAAATAAAAGCGATTTTGGTGGCACAGGGAAAAAAATGGGGAAATATATTAAACACAAAAGAATCGGATTTTTTGTGCCATTTGTCCCTTTCTTATGATTCCATAAATCATGCAGGCTGATAAATTTACCAAAATATACTAGAGTTCCTCCACAGACATAACTTAGAGAGCTAAAGAAAACATTCGTATTTTTAAAAAATCGGTCACAAATATGCTTACAAGGTAAAGATGCTGAAGCCACCAAACAACTTCTAAAACTGAAGGTTCTACAGTGACGTTTTGTTTCGACACTCAGTACTAATTGTCCAGGTGGCCCTCACCCACGTAGCCTCTTATTTTCCCAGGCTAGTTCTACCAAGCAACACAAGACATGCTCCACACAAATCCCGTGCCCCGCAGATACCTTGCCACACCAAGAATTCCTTGGTAGTTGTTTTATTTGTAAGCTTTCACTTCCTGTGTTCTATTTTGTTAAAAAGCAAAAGTATTGAGAAAAAAGCAGCTATGTCCCCCCTCTCTTCAAAAATAATTCCTCTGGTCAAAAGTGAAGAAAAGCAGACTACACAATAAACACCTCCATTCTGAAGCACCTGTATTACTTTCTCAAGCTCCCCTGTCTCTGAGCCCAAGTACAAAGCCACTTTCTCAAAAAGCTACTTGGTTGTCTATGAAGCACGGTCATGGAATCCAGAGACAACACAATGAGCTACCTCTCAGTTCACTGTCACAGACAGTGGAGAGAACTTTGGCTCAGCACATCAACAGTCAGCAAAAGGACTGAGCCAGTCTGCAGCTGAGACTCATGTGCTGGTCCTGTCCAGCCAGCAAGCACCCTGGATGGGGCACTTTGTGCCTGGGGGGACCTGCGGACTCAGACTCAAGACACACAGTGCTCCACTTGGGAAGGAGGTGACTGTATTTGAACTTGGGAAAACTGCTCAGAACGCTCAATAGTCACCTGTTCCCCTTCCCCAAACTAAAACCAACAATTAGCAATAATTACTACTTTCATCTATGCCTGGTAACTTAGCCAGCACAAAGACACATGAAACATTCTATCCGGGATATTCAAAATAAAATCCAGTTAAAAGACCCTTTTATATGTTCACAACATACCACTTTTAATAATCAAATTTTAGATAAATATTTTTTATCCCAAGACATACTACAATTTTTTAATTAAAAAACAAAGCAAAGCAAAATTAACTCAGGGAGGGTGAAAGGGGGGGGTGAGTTAGACAGTTATTTGAGTCCACATTTAGAAAACAAAATAACTTTGTACATATTTAAGTGCAGAGTTAAAGAGTAATGGACCTGTACGTAACTGAAATTTATAAATTATATAATTCTATGCTACATCTTCTTCTCTGAGATCTGGTTGGAAAATTAAACATTGTATTTTGCATAGGAGGAACTGAAGTTTACCTACTGGGCTCAGTGGTTTCAGGGCAGGACATGCGTGCATTGCCATAGACACAGGCATGCAACCCAGAAAAAAACTAAAACAGGTAGCCTGTCATGCTGACAGTTAAAAGAGAAGGATCCCATGTCAACAGCACACCCTTACCTACAGCTGTTCACCAGAACCCTGATCAGGTTGTCTACCAGGTCAGGAGTGTTGACTCAGAAGACGGATGACTTTCGGCACATGCGAACCGAGTGTTACAAAAGCTATCTTCCACCGTGTGTGAGTAGCTCACAGTTAGTCTCCAGCAGCCCTGCTCTCCGGCTGCAAACATCTCATTAGACTAATGCATTCAGCACAGCAGAAAACTCGATTTACCATAGCTACAGCAATGAATTTCCATTACGATGACAGCTTCAACCACATCATGTCCGGAAAACCAGCCAACCACTGGCTTTTAAAGAACACACACATTTTACATGCAGAAAATGAGGTCGGGGTGTATGTGTGTGTGTGTGTGTGTGTTCCCTTCCTCCTAGCAGCCCAACTAAGAGAAATGTGCAGGGGAGCTTTTTTTGTCACCATGAGCTGCAAGGTAATGATACTTCTGCTTCTTTGGTAGTTACGTCCTTGTAATAACCTGAATTATGTCACAATTGTCAGAATGGGTGTTTCCAACATTTCAGTTTTCATTACTCCTCCTCTGTTGCCATAGAAACCAGACTGTAACATCATCTCTTTGTCCCAGTCCTGCAGCAGTATGCGCCAACGCTGGGCTTACGAGATATATTAGTGATTTGAGAGAGCGAATGTTTGACTTTGGACGAAGAAAACAAAAAGAAATATTGCAATGGCATCATTGTTCAGGAGAGGCTGTGCATTTGCCAGAGCAGCGTGCCTACCCATGGTCGCACATATTAACTCTTCAGCTACCTCCATTAACACTGCACCCCGACTTGGGCTCCACACCTGTGGGTGCAGATGCACAAGCGTTTCAACCCTCCTCAACATGTTTGGACCCCCCTTGGGGTGGAATGGTCCTCACACAGGAGAAGGGTACTTTCCATCTCCCGCGTTCCCTTGCATTTTCTGTGGCACATCAAATACACCCAGTGAAGGGATTTTTTTTTCTCTTTTCTTTTTGTAACGACTCCTCATTGCTCATTTCATTCACTCTGGGATATTAGGGTATTCTCAGGTATCTCCTGGAAGAGGAAACATCCATCTACAAATACATGGCTTACCCCTAGGGGTGAGCAGCAAGCGGATTTAGCCAGGACTAAACATCAGCTAGGGTTAATTACTATGTAGGCCGTAAATTGGCCAGTTACTGAGAGCGAAAAAATGCAGTTACAACTTGAGGTTTTTCTGAATATATGTGCAGTGTCACATTAGAAAGAAATAAGCAATCTCTCTTCTGGGATTATGGAAATAGGAAAAAGTTAATTTTTTTAAGTCAGACTTTTCCATACTGAGCAAGAAGTCATTTACTCCTTTAGCTCCTTCAATCATCAAATTTTGTTGTTCTGTATTTTGTTCTTTTCATATAAGGTGATGTCATAAAGAAGAATAAGGAGAAGCAGGGAAAGAAAAAGTACGAGGAGGGAGAGGAGAAGGAAAGAAAACAAGGTGAATAATTTAAATTGAGCCAGTTCCCACTACAGTGGTTGTGCTTACACCTGTGGCCTCACGCACAATCCTATAGGCACGAAGCACCTGGAATGGGCTGAGCTATTACGCCAGTGATCACTTTAAAATGCTTCTTTGGATAATAAAATAAATCCTTCTTAAGTAATCAAAAATATTCTCCAAGTCCTGCAAAAGAAGATAATGCCTTAACAGAATTTACCCAAAAGAAGGGAATTTTTGGTTTTCCTACCCAGCTCTGTGAGGGTTTATGAGTCTGATCCATATTTCTTTGCATCCTCCCAGAGGGGCTATTATTGTGGCTTGTCCTTTGGGTGTGTCTGGGAGGAGGGTATTGTCATCTGACAGGTTAATTTGGCAATGAAGCCTAAAACTGAAATCAACTAAAGCTGGCTTGTATAAAAAAATATGCGTTTATCTCTCTCTCTCTCTCTCTCTCTCTCTCTCTCTCTCTCCACATACACATATATAATTTAATTGGATTTCTCTCTTTATGCAACCAGGACCATAGGCCTTAAGCAATTAAATAAATATTTTTCTAAAATCCTCCACATTTTTAATTGTAAGAAAAATTTAAGCTAAATAGGTAAGAAAAAGGAAATTTGGTGGTATGACTAGTATTAACTAAGAGGTGTGTTAATAAACGAGCCCACTCTGAGCTAACATCTCTCTAAGCCTTGTTGGTCTCTGGCCCACTCTGGCCCATGATCAAGATGCTTAGGTTGTGCCACGTTGTTAATTTTCTTTGGCGCTGTGCTGACATTTCTGTTTCAGACCACAAGCAGCGTGCTCCAGTCTTTCCACACAAATGCTACTGGACTGGTGGTTAGCAAGAGGCAACCAGAGGGAGCAGGTTAATTTGAAGGCATCCCAAATGCAAATCTATTTAGAGTAGTCTCCATTTGAAGGGCAATCCTTCTGCCAGATGCTGGTAAAGCCATCATTCACATTGAAAACAGCCTTTGTTCTAAAGGGTTGTGTTTTCCAAAGCAAGCATCAGCTTAGAGGATTCTGTGTTGGACTAGGATTCAGTGATATGCAGAAACAACTTTTGTTGTCATGATAATAGCTAACAACTACTAAAGAAAATAGGGTGGCCATAAAGTTCGTGAGAAATTGCAACTTTATGGCCACCCTGTATATAAAGCCCTTTTCGTGTGATCTCTCATTTATAAGACTCCTATGCAGTAGATATTATCATGCCATTCCCATTTTATAGGTAAAGAAACTGAGACTTAAGGATGCTAAATAACTTGTCCAAGTTCACACAGCTCAGAAGTGGTGGATAACGGATTTACCCAGGCAGTCTGTCCCCGATACACTGTAATTACTCCTCCTACCACACGTCTTCCTGACTCTAATTCTTGTTCCAGCTCTGCCATTAGCCAATAATATTGGTCAAATCAGTGCCTTTCTATAACGTGGGGATGGCAATAGAAGTCTAGATCATCTTTTTGGTCACTTATGGTTCTAACATTTTTTTTTTTGAGACAGAGCCTCAAGCTGTCACCCTGGATAGAGTGCT
>CAUYRH010019677.1:0-42275 GCA_963574655.1 Perodicticus potto
TGAAATGTCCCTCACACTCTTCAAAGCCAGTCTTGAGAGCCTAGTTCAAGAACCACCATCTCTAGGAAGTCTCCCCAACTCTCTTAAGACATTCTCTTTGGGCTGATGAGAAGAATATGGGGAAAGGGGAGAGCCAGGGGAGAGGATGGGGGAGGATGGGTGGAGGGAGGGTAATCGGTGGGACCACACCAATGGTGCATCTTACAAGGGTACATGTGACATTTACTAAATGTAGAATATAAATGTCTTAACACAATAACTAAGATGGTGTCATGAAGGCTGTGTTAACCAGTTTGATGGAAATATTTCAGACTGTACCCCGATTGCTTTAATGTACACAGCTATGATTTAATTTAAAAAAAAAAAAAGACACTCTTTTTGGAATGTCTACAGTATATGGTCCTCAAGGCATAAATGACCATTTAATTTTGTGTCATTTCCCTTATTTTGCATCAGTCACTTAAGTCTATTGTCCTCTTTTCATCCACCTATCTTGTTCCTTCAGACAGAGACTTGTCGCCCTTTATATTTTCCTTCTCTGCACTATCTAGCAAATAAAAGGCAGAGATGGTCAGTAAAGGCAGTGATGTACCTGGTGTGGAAATAATTTGCTACGGCTCAACCCCTGTCTCCAGACTCTGAAGAAATAAAAATTGACCTAAGGGATGAGCAGGCAGAAATGGTCCCAGTGATCTGTGTTAACCCAGATGATTCTAAAGCAGCAGAAGGGCATTTCAGCCTGTTCAAACACACAGGCCCACAAGGACAATGACTAGCAGGAAAGACACTGCTCCCTGGGTGGGGCTAAGCCTGGCTGTTCCTCACCAAAGGTTCTGAAAATATACTTGGCTTCCCCGCAGTTATCACACCCCTGAGAATGTTAGCAAATTAAGGCATACAACTTTTCCAGCAGACTAGCTGTTTAGCCTTATTTTAGAATTCATTTCTAAAGTTCATTTTTGAATTCTAAGAGAATGTCTTTCCCCCCTCCTAGGGAGGAGTCTACAAAAAGTATCTCTCTGAGAAAGTTTTATTTTTCATGCTTAAAAAAAAATAGGGAATCCTTCTTTGGTGTAAGGTTTAAATAAACCCTAAAATATATGCCCCTCAGATTCCTGGCTCAAATTCACTTTGGCAACATTTCTCAGACTGCAGGGCCAGTGGGACTGCTTATCCTTTCCCACTGAAAAGGGCAAAGAGCAGCCCACTTGGTAGAAGCCTGACTAACCTTGGGGTCGGGGCACCTTATTTGTACACAAAGCATCTAACTTGATGACTCCTCGGACGTGTTTCTTTCTGCCTCAGTGCTTGCCTTCAGCTTTGCTTAAATGTTTTCCACAATGTTATTCCGAACGTATATGAGAAAGTGAACAGCAAACTAAGTGCCCGGGAAAGCTCTGTTCTTTCATCACCTGCAGTGGGGCTTTACTGTGACAGAAGTGATAGGATAGTGCACCCAAACAGCTGCAAAGTTTCATTTTGGTGAAACAAACAAACAAACAAAAACTAGCATGCCAATGGAAGCCGATGTCTCAAACTCTCCTGGTGCAAGGGGATCACTTAATCCAATTTTGGCTTCACCTGGTGCCAGATTCTTTCATTAAACTGAACAAAAACATGGACAGTTTAAAACTGAATTCTGTGCTATACACTGTAACCTGTTTTCCAGTAAAGGTGATGCATTTTTGGATGAAACTGCATCCTTTACGGACCTTTAGTTTAATATTTTAGAAAGAGAAGTACTTATAACTCCAAGAATGAGCAAAACACGCATCTTTATCTTCACCTGTGTGTGTGTATGTGCCTGTGTCACGCATGAACAGTCTTTTCTATGCAATACTCAACCAGCTAACTATAACTCAAGTTCAGATGTTTATGCTTAGGAGAAAAAAAAAAACATTTCTATTTTGGACTGTATAGCTCTCATCAGCATTTAGTTTTAGAAATAGAAAGTTTTTTAACTCAGAATTTCTAACAGTAAGACAGATTCTCATTTTGATGATGACAGCTGATTTGGGGAAATGTTTATTTCCATTTTAAAGTCTTCAAAAATGCACATTTAATAGCTTTCCATAGTAACAGTGTTATAGGAGGAAGACACAATAAACCTTTGAATTTGGCTTGCACAACCCTTACAAAAATCTCCCTTCTCTCTTTGATAGGACACAGGATACAGCGGTCCTGTCGTGCCCATAGCTTGAAACCTACTGTCTTTGCCCATCTCCTCTTAATTTGAATCCTTTTTGGTTCTTTCTCGTTTGAATGAAGAGGGTCCACTATTCACCTGGTCACACACTAACTTGATGAGTCCAAGTCTGAAAAGATGAACTCACAAGCACCAGGGTCCTCATACAAGGTCAGGGGCGGAGGAATTTAGGGGCCTGACTATAGGAAATGTAGCAGGTGGAGGAGGGTCGGGGGGTGTTGAGCTGGTGCTCTCCATTCTGGCATCTCATCCCACTGTACCTGTTAGACAACCATGACGACCCTGCTTCTTCAACCTCCTTCTCTATACTCAGGGTGCTCTGTGTACCCCATTCAGAGGCTTCATTAATTTTCCCAGTGTCTGTACTAAGATCCCTGCCTAAGTAAGCCCCTTCAGGTCTATTGCCCTATTTTGATACTGTCAGTTTTTATTCCAGAGGTTCAGCCACAGACCCCAAACTAGGGCTAAAGTCTTGCTATAGTTTTCTAGATGATGTCCTCTAAGGAATGTCAGTTCTTAGATTCCAGCACACCCTGAGTCTCTGCCTGCCACTTACCAGCTGTAACACCTTGGCTGAATTAGTAAACTGTCTTTAATTTCTCCACCTGCAAAGTGGGAAGGATGGCCACATTACTTATTTAATGAAATATTTTAAGCATTACCTATAATATAGGTGAGACTGTATGTTCCACTCAGGTAAGTACTCTAGAGGAAAATCTATTACCGTTGCCATGCCCTCGATCTGAGGGCCTGATGCTGACTACAGCACGTACCACCAGCTGACTTTGCACCAAATACCACATCTTTGTTGTCAGAAGCCTTCTTCTGCCTGGCTTCTGAAGCGTGGTCTGCTTTACTGCATCCTCCATCCTGTCTTTGACTAAACCCCAGCCCTCCCGAGGCTGTGTGGCCTGCTCACCTGAGCCTTCCAGAAGAGTCTGTGCTCAGGGGAGCCACTTCCATTCTGTATTTCTTCAGGACTGGTGCTCTCTGCTACATACGAGGTCTAACATTAAGTTCACAAACTCCTCCTAGAAAATGTGCTACATACGTCACTGCCAAATATCACTACGGTCACCTTCAAAGTACTCCCCTTGGGAAGCTATGCACTGATTCCAGGACCTAGTCAACCCTTTGAAGCAATTTTGGAACATTTTTTTTTTCTGGAATGGCCATCAAAGCTGTCATCATATTACCCCTGATGTTCTGAATGTCATCAAATGTCTTTCTTTCAACCTTTCCTTCATCTTTGGATAAAGAACAGAGTTATTGGGGGCCAGCTCAGGTAAGTATAGGAGGTGTTCAAATACAGTTATTTGCTTACTGGCTAAAAATTCCCTCAAAGACAGTGCCCGCCATGTGAGCTGGTACATGCAAAGGCGATTAGTTGTTGGCCAAGATTTTCAGTTAAGATTTTTCTGAAACTGTACCTGCACCTTTCTCAACTCACTAAAATTAATTCAACATGGATAAAAGATCTAAATCTAAGGCATGAAACAATAAAAATCCTTGAAGAAAGTGTGGGGAAAACACTTCAAGTTACTGGACAGTGGAAACACTTTATGAAGAAGACTTCTGTGGCAACTGCAACTAAAATAAAAAAATGGGACTTAATTAAAATTGAATAGCTTCTGTAGAGCTAAGGAGATAATAACCAAAGCAAATAGATTGCCATCAGAATGGGAAAAGATATTTGCATATTATGAATCAGACAAAAGCTTGATAACTAGGATCTACAGAGAAATCAAATTAAGCAACATAAAAAAAGCCAACAATCCCTTATATCAATGGACAAGAGACATGAATCAAACCTTCCCTAAAGAAGATAGACAAATGGCTAACATATGAAAAATGCTCATCATCCTTAATTATTAGAAAAATGAAAATCAAAACCACCCTGAGATATCACCTAACTCTAATGAGAATAGCCCTCATCACAAAATCTCAGAGCTGCAAATGTTGGCATGGATGTGGGGAGAAGGGAACACTTTTACTCTGTTGGTGGCATTGCAAACTAATACAGCCTGTATGGAAAGAAGTACCGAGAATGCTCTAAGAGCTAAATGTAGACATTCCATTTGATCCTGTAATTTCATTACTAAGAATCTTCCCAGAAGAAAATAAATCACTTTTCACAAGGACAGTTGCATTAGAATGTTTATTGCAACTCACTTTACAATTACCAAGACATGGAAGCAACCCAAGTGCCCATTAACCCATGAATGGATTAATAAACTGTGGTATGTATACACACACACTGTGGAACACTATTCACCTATAAAATACGATAGTGACTTTACATCTTTTGTATTTACCTGGATGCTTAGTAAAGTATCACAAGAATGGAAATGCAAGTATCCAATGTGCTCAATACTAATTAATCTAATAGAAAAACAAATACATGCCCATATGAGAGAATAATACAAATATATTCAAGTGGAGGGAGGGGAGGAGAGAAAGGGGGAAGGAGTGCAGGTAGGAGGCTGAGTAAGCTCTCAACTGATGGACACTGTGAGGGGGCACCTCCAGGGTGAAGGGCTCAACTGCCTCAACTACAACTTGAACTTCACTTTAGAAACACTAACGGTGTAATCTCATCATTTGTACCCTCATATGAATCTGCTTTTTAAAAAATAAAATAAAAATCCAGAAAAAACATTTATGTAATTTCTTTTAGGTGTTGCTTACAGCTGATAACAGACAGACCTCCTGCCATCCAAGAGGAGCTCGATCTCATTCAAGCCCTTGGATGTCTTGAAGAGTTTGGAGTAAAGATCCTGCCTTTGCAAGGTGAGTTTTTTACTTACTGTTGCATCGTTATTAATGTGTTTGTCCCTAATGTTCCTTTTTAGTTTTTAAAACTAGAGATTGACTTTGGTCATTTAATTCATTGGGAATGGATCATGCTCCCCATCCCATTTTTTGATTGAAATCTTAGGTGAAAACACAAAAGAAAAAAAGAAAGCCAACTTTCATTGTTGTTGTTTATTCACATTTATAACATTTAAAGAAATAACATTGGTAACAAAGCAGTGAGACCTATTAGATAAAAATAAAAATAGAAATTGGGGATTATGGAAGAGAATTTCAGACGTACATCTATTTTAGTAAACAATTTCTGTATTTTGTTTGAATTGCATAGTCTTATAACTAGCTAAAATAGTAATAGTTTATTTTCTTTTTGTCCTTGACTCAGCTGTTCTTTAGTTCCATTCTATTTTTGTTTAAAGAGAGAATGATAGAGAATTCTTGTTTAAGAATTTAATTACAGGGGTGGTGCCTGTGGCTCAGTGGGTAGGGCGCCGGCCTCATATACCGAGGGTGGCAGGTTCAAACCCGGCCCCAACCAAACTGCATCAAAAAGCCCAGGAGTTGGAGGTTGCTGTGAGCTGTGTGACGCCATGGCACTCTACCGAGGGCAATAAGGTGAGACTCTGTCTCTACAAAAAAAAAA
This sequence comes from Perodicticus potto, assembly GCA_963574655.1. Classification (NCBI taxonomy): domain Eukaryota; kingdom Metazoa; phylum Chordata; class Mammalia; order Primates; family Lorisidae; genus Perodicticus; species Perodicticus potto. Next base: position 5,661 of record CAUYRH010019677.1, read on the forward strand.
AAAAGAGTTTAATTACTAATGATATCTTAATGTTGCTCATGTTTTTTTATGTAAATGTGAAAGTCATACAGATATTATTCAAAGCAAATATCCTGTTACATAGTCACTTATCCCCTCCACCTGATGACACTGTGCCTCTCACTATGCCCTGGACCTCACCTGACCTTACCCAATGAGGGGGAGGTAGATTTTCTGTTGTTTCGAATCCTGGACTTCAGTGCCCTTCAGTGAATAGGGTGTCTTGGTTACTAGCAGTACCCTTGGCCAGCTTCCCTGTACTCTTGTTATTTCTATTCTTAACTCTGGAAAAGTTTGGGACCAGGGGTCAGGGAGTCTAGCTGAATTTCTTCCATCTCTGTTATTTGGTAAGTTTTCACCATAATGGTCTCTCCTCTTTTTTTTTCTTTTTAACCTCCTAATACCTTCAGATAATGATGGCCTGTCACAAGTTCCTTGTGTCTTTATCCTCTGTAGTGTCCAGAGTAGGGTGGATTTTAGAGGATACAAGCCAGTCCAGTTCCTTGGTGTCTTTATCCTCTGTAGTGTCCAGAGTAGGATGGATTTTAGAGGATACAAGCCAGTCCAGACAGTCTTGTTTCATATGGGCATATGGGTCTCCATTGTGCTTACACTAAAAGTTAAAGTTCTGCTTCTCAGACAAACTTGTTAGTTTTGAAAGAAGTGTGATTTTTTTACTTCAGATATCATTGTGTATATAATTATTGTATGCCTCTTAACCTAATATGTATGTAAGGTGATTGCTAAATTCTATTCAATTGTTTTATTATTGCAATTTTTGAGCTCAGAGCTTCTTAAAATTGTGACTGTTAACCAGGCTTACTACAAAGCATTTTCAATTTATTCTCACATGTCTTAAATCATTAACTGCCTCCCCTCAAACATTTAATTGCAATTTTTAGTTAGGGCAGAATCCAGAGTATAATGAATCTTTTGCTCTATTTATATCTCCTATTAGGCTACATTATGATAGATTTGACTCTGTGAACGGGTGTGTGTATTTCACCTACCTATTTAATTCAAACAGATTCATAGAATACAAAAATTATTTTTTTGAAGTCCCCCAAATTCTATCAAATTTTGAAATAATCAAGTCCTGGTTTCTGTGATAATCAGTTAGCAATATGGTTGCAGTAATATTTGTATATCAGAGGCCAAGTTGAGTATCTGAAACCCAAACCACTACTCTGCTATAGCTTCTGAGAATTTCCTGACTGAGGAGTATTTTAAGAAAGACATTTGCTTTCATATCTTGACAGTTTTCCAACTTGACAGATTGATTTGGAGTTTCCAATTAGAATGACTGCCAGAAAACCTGGATGTGGAGATGGAATATCCCCTTTGTGTTCTTTTTGTCATGTTCATCCCACAGATTCAATTTAGGTTTCAGGTTTTTGTATTCATCAGTAATACTGAACAAACAAAGCAACTTGATATTTAAAAATTTATGGTCCAGGTATTTTCATTGTAGTCGCTGTACATAGTTCATTTTGTCACTTTGCTTTGTTTCAAAGCTCTGTGCCTGTACTCCAGAACTTGCTATTTCTCGTTAGGTGAAGGCTAATATGAGAAAATTAAAAAAACTGTAACTAATAAATTAATAGAAAACTAGAACCCTCCCAACTTGGGTAATGTAGCAGAGATAGCAAGTGGGTATGGGGAACATAGAACAGGTTTTGGAGGATCAGGTGGTGGGTGCCAGTATAACAAGAATTATATGAAGTTTTAAAAGACGAATTCTACCTTGTTCAAAATTTCCCTAACTCCTGAGCTGGTAGTTACAAAGGTGACACATTTTTCTTCAGATTGACAGTTTATGTACTAAGATCTGTGTTATACATTGCTTATTCATAAGCAATAATAATTTTGGTGTTTGTTGAATGTGCTTTTTACTTTTATTAATTCACATTGATCTGGAGACTAACACAGTTTTAGTTTTGTTTGGTTGCCTTAGATTGGGAAGATCATGGCACCCTTTCGTGGCATCTCCAGTACAAGTCTTACTGTGTTTTTCTTTTGTAGTGCGATTGTGCTCTGATAGGATTAGCCTCATCAAGGAGTGCATTTCCCAGTCCCCCACATGCTACAAACAATCTGCCAAGCTTCTGGGCCTTGCTGAGCTGCTGAGGGTTGCAGGTAAATCTTTCAAATACCAAACCACAGAGTAAGTTTTCTGTATTATTCTTGACATTATCCTAGGTGAATAGCGGATTGTATGCCTACAGGTATCAGAAGAGCATCTTTAGGGCAAGGATTAGTCTTTCCTAGAAAGAGTAGCATGTTATAAAAATGTGTGTGTATATTGAGCTGCTTGGGACCATCTGTCCTTTAAAATGAAGACAGGCTTATTCGCGTTGTTGCAAAGTGATTGTGAGATTAGGAGCAGAAGTCAGCATTCCCATTTGTAACCAGAAAGCTCAACTGTAGAACAAGCCAGCCTTACCAGTTGACTTCCAGTCTCCAAATTTAGTTCTTTTTTAGATCTGAGCAATTTGTTTCCCTTGAGTTGGGTTTCAGTTTGTGTAGGAACCCGATGGGGAGGGATGGAAAATTACTAAAAAGAATCATAAAGGTTAAGGAAACATTCTTACTAAACAACCCAACAGAACACAGCCTTTTTAGAGGCTTATCTGATAGCACCTGGGGGATGGGGATAAGGAGAGGTTTAGTCAGATACCAATGCTGATCAGATATGTAGGGTGAGGGATTCTGGCTAAACTGAGGATGTGCTCAAAGACCCAGTATAGTAGCAAAGGGTCCCATCTAGAATTTGTTCCAGAAGACAATCTTTTTCAGTGCTCTGGACAGCACTTATGTTCTAGTTTCTAAATACTAGTTGAATTTTTAAGATAAAAAATATTATTGCTGGGCGGCGCCTGTGGCTCAGCGAGTAGGGCACTGGCCCCATATACCGAGGGTGGTGGGTTCAAACCCGGTCCCCGCCAAACTGCATCAAAAATTAGCCGGGCGCTGTGGCGGGCGCCTGTAGTCCCAGCTACTTGGGAGGCTGAGGCAAGAGAATCGCTTAAGCCTAAGAGCTGGAGGTTGCTGTGAGCTGTGACTCCACAGCACTCTACCAAGGGCAATAGAGTGAGACTGTGTCTATACAAAAAAAAAAAAAAAAAATTATTGCTTCATTATCATCACCCACTCAATGGGGTGATCATTATTTCCTAAGCCCTTTTATAACCTGCTTTCCTTTTGCAGCATAGATTTTTTTTTTTCCTCTTTCCCTTACCACAGTATTACAAGCTTTTCTGCAGAGCTATAAACTACTCTCATTTTGGATTTTCTGATTTGGGTATTTTAATTAGGAACTGATGTTATCATTGATCTCTCAGGAGACTGAGGGCTAATTGCATACTTAATAAGTAGATTGATTAGAGGATATGGGGATTTAAAAAAATTAGTTGTTGTGACCCTTTATCCTCTGATCATTTAAAACCAGCCTAATCTCTGTTTTATTTTTGAATTAATTTGAAAAACAGTGTTAATGAGTTTTTTTAATCAATGGATACTACTGTAATCATGTAGTCATGTGCATGTACTTACAGGTGAAGACCTAGAAGAAAGGCGTGGGCAAGTTCTCATCCTTCTGGTTGAGCAAGCACTTCGTTTCCATGACTACAAAGCAGCCAATATGCATTGTCAGGAGCTCATGGCCACTGGTGAGGAGACAACTTATTTAGCACTTTGGACACATTGTCTTTACGTGATAAGTAAGGGAAAAGTTCTGTTTGAAATCAGTTGACCTGGTTGATAAGCCAGCCACATTTAGGCTTGAGATAAATAAGTATATGGTATATGCTTATGCATATATATATAAATTATTATTATTTTTTTATTTTTTTTTACAGACTGGGTCTCTCTGGAATGTAGTGGCACCATCTTAGCCCACTGCAGCCTTGAGCTCCTGGGCTCAAGTCTCTCTTCTGCCTCAGTTTCTTGAACAGCTGGGACTATAGGTTCATGCCACTGTGCCCTCCTAATTTTTCTTATGTTTTTAGAGAAAGAGGTCTTCCTTTGTTACCCAGGCTGGTCTCAAACTCCTGTTCTCAATCAGTTTTCCCACCACAGCCTCCTGAGTCACTGGGATTACAGGTGTGAGCTACCATGTTTGGTCTTGCTTATGTGTAGTATATTAATATAAATATTTTAATGCACTGAGACATTATATTTTATTTAATATATGCTTCTATTCTCTATTTTGTAACTGTATAGTATCTCTATTCTTTTTTTTTTTTTTAAGATAACATGGTGCCTTTCAAACTAATGTTGAGAAATTGGGAAGTAGTTGGAACTCTAAAATCTTCCATATGGAAATTCAAATTCAAGTCTTTAGATGATTAGCAAAATTTTTGTAGAATAATTTCTACATAATTCTTTAAGAAATAATTTAAAGAAATATTTAAGAAATAATTTAAAGACTATAAAAAACATGGCATGTGCCTGTACTATCAGATACTGGAGAGGTTGAGGTAGGAGGATGCCTTATGTAGGAACCTAATGGGGAGGAGTAGAAAATTACTAAATGAGCTCAGGGTTTCAAGTCCAGCTTGGGCAACAAATTGTGACCCTGTCTCTTGAACAAAAAGCAACGAACACATTTTGTAATGGAATAGGAAGTGATGTTATCTTATCTTGGTTTCTGTACTCAATGGTCTGCTTTTTTTGGTCTGCTGTGCCTGAATATATTATGAAATATGAAATGAAATTTTATGAAATTTGAAATATTTCATGATATATGAAAGCCCAAGTACAGTTTTTTTACCCCTTGTTGGAACATTAATAGTGTATGGTTAAAACACAGTGCTTCACTTCATGATAACTCATGGAGCTGTGTGCTAGTGATTCATGCACTTTTTGTATGTGTACTGTTAGAGAAAGAATTATTCTGAAACTTGCTAATAATGGTAAGGAAGACTTTATTCAGGACTGTTGTGCTAGGTATCAAAACTATTGCAACAAAGGAGAGAGATTGGGCTCAACTCTGAATACAAGGACAGGTGGCCATTCATAGCCTCTGAGTAGACCAAGGGAGTTAGTGGCCAGAAAATTATTAAGAAAAGATATCAAGAATCCTTGCTGAAAGCAGGCCACCATGATTGAGTATTAAGGGTACAGGAGGAAGAGTCAGACCCAGATATCATGGGTGATCAAATAATGAGATCATAGAGATTCTGGGTAACCTGGCTTAGCTTTTTGGTAAAATTGGAGTATGCAAGTCAAACAAGGCTAGGAAATAGGGTTGAGACTAGTTGAAAAGAGCCTCAGAATGCCTGACTGAACTTTGGTGAAGGAGAGAATATTCAGCTAATATATCTATGAAAAGATTTAAAACTCTGGGAAAATACTCAATACTTTATAACCTCAGCATTAGAGAATTGGTTTCTATGTTATTATCAGATCAGCTATGTTATCTGATATTAACCAGGAGATTTCGCAATATTAAGTTTAGAACAATTATGGTGTTCTATGAAAATACTTATATTAATCTAAAACTGTTTATTTAGAGAGCTTTGATATAATTTTATTCCTGTTAAGGTAGTACCTATATTATTTTTTACTTTACAAATTTAGAAAAATTATTCTCGCCTGAAGCCTTTATAGTTAGGAAAAAAGACCTACTTTCAAGCTAGAAATCCTTCAAATAAGAGTGAAAATATATTATAGTAAGAATTCAGAGTATAATGTTGTGCAGGAAAAAGATGATTTTTAGATGTTGAGTGCTGGTTCTGTTTTGCTACTACAAAGTGAATGATTCTGTGCAGGTCTCCATCACAAAATCTCTGAACAGAAAATCACTTTATTTCTCATCTTAGATTACATGTTTTTTCTTCTTCTGGGAATTATTTCTTTTTCTTCTTGCACATTGTGCAGGTTATCCCAAAAGTTGGGATGTTTGCAGCCAGTTAGGACAATCAGAAGGTTACCAGGACTTGGCTACTCGTCAAGAGCTCATGGCTTTCGCTTTGACCCATTGCCCTCCTGGTAGCATTGAACTTCTTTTGGCAGCCAGCAGCTCTCTGCAGGCAGAGGTAAGTGCTCCCAGTAAAAGCAATCTTGACGCGTATGAAGTGCATTTTGTTGGGGGTGTGGATCTAGGGAATGCGTGTGTGTTAATAGTACGAGAATTTTAATTTATGGAAGAAAAATAGGTATCATTTATGTGAAAAAGGCTTTGGAAATGTTAGGATATAAAATAGTGTTGCTGGCTTTGATACAGTAAGGAAGAAAAGGATATAAGAGAGCCTTGAGAAAAACAGAAATTAATATTAGGTAAGAAATTATCAAAGGTAATAGGGAAAGATAGTGTTGTCAAGAATAAAACACGAGAAACTGTTATGTGAAATATATCTGAAATCATATGAATTAAAGCCAGTGGAGGCACCATTGCCTTAGGAAAAAGTCCTGTGGAAATTAGGTGTAGAGCTGGGCATTTGGTTACAGATACACTGAATTTCCTAAAATTCACAGGATAGATCTGCATAGGAGAGGGCAGAGCCCTTGTTGAGAAACACTATTAAATATTGAGGAGATTGTGGAATTTGCATTTTCATCTCAACAGTCATTCATTACATTGTTTATCAGATTTTCCAGACTTGATTCCCACTTTTGAAACTGTTGTATCTTTGCGAAGCTGTTTATGAAGTTCTAAAATAAGCTTCTTATCAAAACCTGCTCATTATGAAATAGCATTTTTTTCCTCAAAAGAATTTATTTTAAGCCTGCCTTGTGAAAGAGGAAAATTTAAAGATAGAAAGAACTCCCTCATAATATAGCCTATTCTTTTTTCAGATTCTTTGTCAAAGAGTGAATTTCCAGATCCACCCTGAAGGAGGGGAAAATATCAATGTTTCACCACTAGTTAGCAAAACGGTGCAAGAGGTAAGTGAGAGTGGGGGAGAGTTTGAAAAGTGGCTGAGAGTTGAATGAAACGAGGTCATGTGACCTGACCTCACATCTGAGCGGGATTTTGTGTATGTGTAGGGACTGCTTTTCTCATCAGTTTGTGGGTGTCTTTGAAATATAGCATTTATATAGAAAAGTATAGCAAACAAAAATTTTTAGGTAAATAAATTATCATAAAGAAAATACCCATGAAACCAGCCAACAGGTAAAGAGGCAGTATCTGACCAGCCTTCAGAGTGCCCCGGACGCTGTTCCACGTTACTTTCTACCTCTTCTCTCTCTTTCTCCTGGTGATCACTGTCTTGACTAATCCTAATAACCAGAGCCTTGTGATTGTTGTTTTTGTGTTAGGTAATTGTAATATCCACAATACACACACCCTAGTATGTTAGTGTAATTTTACTTTACTCTTTTTGGTACTTTATAGAATTAGTTACACTCTGTATTATGTTTGTAAGATTCATCCATGCTATTGTATGTAGCTGTAGTTTATTCATGTTTATTGCTATGCAGAAATTAATTGCTGTATTCATATGTATGTATTATAGTTTATCCATTCTAATATTGGCATTGGTTTATTTTCAATTTTGGCTACTAAAAATAATGCTGCTACCATTGTACAAGGGCAAACATTATTTCTCAGACATATACCTGGTACTGGGAGTGTCTTTTTCCAGATATATATTTGATGTTAAATAGATAATGCCGAGTGATTTTCCAAAGTGATTTTATTAATTACACTTTCAAGCAGCAGCATTTGGGATTGGCAGTTTCTCTAATCCAGTTCGTTGGTCTTGTTTGTTTTGTCTAGTTTACTGTCCTCCTAGTGCTATCCAGTTAGGATTGGGATTGACATTTTTCTGATTATTAATGAAATGGAGTTATCTCAGGAGAAATCCTCTTTTGTGAGGTCCCTGTTAAACTCTTTTGCTCACTTTCTGTTGGGTTTTTGTTCTTTTCCTTTTTTTCATTGAGATTTCTGTGAATAAGTATCCTCTGAGCCAATTAAGTATGGAGATGTTTCAGGACGTCCATCCTGGGATGGAGGAGAAAGTGTGCGCCTGCTGTCACTGGTCCTCGTGGTCATTGTTTGCTTTATGGGATTTGCCTTGTCATGACTATTTCTCACAGCAGAGAATTGGTATTTTTTAGATGAAAGACAGTAGCCTAGTTTCTGACATGCTTATATTCTAGCTGTATAAATTAAGCGACGATTCTCTTCATAGATTGGCTATCCGTAGGATTCCGTCAAATGGTAAGCTTTGCTTTATGGGGTAAAGTATGATTTATTTTTCATATAACTATTTTGGGTGGCAACTATTATGACAAGTGAGCTGCACTGACCTTTATTGTTTTAAATTGGCTGTGGCCATCTTGACAAAATTATTAGTATTTATGAATTATATAGTTACTTTCAGAACTCTGGTACAAACCTTCTGCTGTGGAATCTGTACATGGGGTTAGGGCATAGCTTTTGCTTTCACTATAACTCTTTCTACAACTCTTCCTTGGATAATAAAATTCAGTTTGGCAAGCGTATCAAATATACATGTGTATCCCTAGATTAGTGCTAAGCGATCAGATAATCTCCAAGATATTTGTAATAACTTTTTGCCCTTATGGAGTTTCTACGTATTCCTTCTGCAGTTGTGATTCTAGGATAGCACTGACCAATAGAACTTTCTTCAGGAGGGAAAATGTTCCATACCTGCAGTATTGTAGTCACTTGTCATATATAGCTATTAGTCACTTGAAATATCCCTGAGTAGCTGGAACTTCAGGTACAAGCCATAAAAGCATCTGGCTAGTTTTTGTATTTTTTTTGTAGAGACAGGGTCTTGCTCTTGCTCAGGCTGGCCTCAAATTCCTCCAGCCTCCGTCTCTCAGAGTGCTAAGATTACAACCATGTGCCACTATGCCCAGCCTTCAAATTTTTAATTTTGTTTAATTTTAATTAATTTAAATTTAAATAGTTACATGGGGCTACTGGCTACCAGATTGCACTCCACAACTCTGAAAGATCCAGCATTGAGTGGAGGATTGTGTTTGGCCCCCAACACTGCAAAGAGAAGACATCTATTTTCATTGCAGCCCCTTCAGATGGAAGCTGCAGTGTCTTTTGGGGGCCTAAAGTGGTGTGGATGAACTTTGTCCTGTAGCATGTTTTAACCTGTTGTAGTTGTATTGATTAGTAATTATTTTGTTTTCTCTCATTAAATGTGAAAACTTACTAAATTCTATCGTGTTTTCTCCATGGGATTCAGAGCAGTTCTTATTTAGCCCAGTCATCATGTGTACTAGGAAAAGCCTTTCAAGGTCCAGTTGAAGACCTGCTTTTCATGAGATATTTACCCCAAGTTTTGTACCTTTTGAGCCTCTAATCCCGACCCACTTGATCAGTCCACATCTCCTGCCCTGCCTGTGTCCAGCAGCATCCCTTACGTGCTGTGTCCAGTAGTAGAGAACTCATCACCATTCTCAAGTTAGGCTCTTTGATACCCTACTGTTGTTTCATTAGAGTTCTCTCTGCTTTTACTATGCCTGTTCTCTTGGGGGCTGATCACCTTTCTTATCCATTCCATCTAAGTATTTTCTCTGTCAAGGTTTCTTGGAGTCCTTTAATTGCTACCTCTTTTATATTCCCTAGGCATTCTTACATCATTCTGTCCCAGTGCTTTATGGTATTGCTTACTATTGTATGGTAACTGGAAATATGTCATTAACTTTGTGCCCCCTTCATAGAGTGCGTCTCAAATGGTGAATGCTTCCTTAATGCTTGATAAGGCTCGGTTGGAAACACCTCCTGCATAATGATTAGTCACTGGTAAAAATAAATTGGGAAGAAGATTTTTAGCATAAAGAGATAAGGAATTTCTCATTTCACTCATGTATGTGCTGTAGTGGCTATGGGGATCCTGTTATATGTGTAAAGGGTGTGTCATTTCTCTGTGAGTATAGAAGTGCATTGTGTTTCTGCTGAACTCAGCTCCATGAGCTCATTCTGAATCTTCATCTTTCTTCATAAAATTCATGAAAAGCCTTTTTTGACTTTGGGGTTTCTAGTTTTTTCTTCTGTAATAAATTAGAAAGTCAGCCTGCCCCCTTGGTGGCTTCTTTGGGATAGGCCATGCAGTGTGACTGAAGTGGGCGTTTATTACCCTGTTAAAGGGGACACCAGCTGTCCTGTGTGTTCCACTTAGCGAGGAAGAGGAGCTCTGGCAAAATGATTATCTTTTTGTTTGTTTGTTTGAAGCTCCTTAGAAGATTTCTTGTCTTCCTTGGTACCCCTTCAGCAAGTTGTAATAAATCTAGCTCTCATGAAGAACTAATCCAAACCCTAAGTGAACACAAGGTGGCTTTGATTCATGAGGCACATTTCAGATGATTGTACCTACTATGATTAGATTAAATATAGTGTTTAGCTGTAAGGTGCCATGCATTAGACATTAGCATTAGATATAATAACCACATTAAATTATAGCTCGTAAATGAGAAATGACTTTATGTATAATCTGCTTAATACTTAAGACTTTCATTACTTCACTTGTGAAAATGATGATTTTTATTTATATATCCAAGCAAAATAAAAATATAATTGTTGTGTGGTTCCATTTGCATTAGAAAAAGGGGAGGCTATGAGTTTGAAGATGCTGCTGTTGGCCCTGTGAACAGGATATTTATTTATAAATAGTATAAAATGCAAAATTACAGAAAACCAATTTCTTAATAATGTTGGTTATTATGCTTTTTAGATGGAACAGTATTCTACCACTTAGCATATATTAACATTTTGTTTAACTAGTATTAGTTATATCACTTAGCCAATGATGTTTTCCCCAGAGAAATTTAATTAGAGTTAGAAATGGATTGTGTACAAGGTACCCATTAAAAAATTATTTTCACCATGGGAAAGCTTGTTAAGACATCTTAAGTGGCTACAGATTTATACAACTGGACTAATTAATGTTTAGAATTTGACCATGGGCTAAGCATAAAGCTTAGCTTTTGTATTATTTACATTATGGATATAAGTTCTTTATCAGATTTATGATTTGAAAGTATGTTTCTCTCAATGTGCGACTTGACTTTTTATTTTCTTAATGGTAGCTTTTGAGAGTAAAAGGTTTAATGTTGAAGTGTTATTTGTTACTATTTTCTTTTATTGCTTAAGTTTTTGATGTTATATGTAAGAATCTTTGCCTAATCCAAGATTGTGAGGATTTACTCTGGTGCTTTTTTCTGAGAGTTTTACAGTTTGTTTTGTTTGTTTGTTTGTTTGTTTGTTTGTTTTTGAGACAGAGTCTCACTATGTTGCCCTCGGTAGAGTACTATGGCGTCATAGCTCACAGCAAGCTCAAACTCTTGGGCTTAAGCGATTCTCTTGCCTCAGCCTCCCAAGTAGCTGGGACTATAGGTGCCTGCCACAACACCTGGCTATTTTTTTGTTGCAGTTGTTTAGCTGGCCCAGGCCAGTTTTGAACCCGCCACCCTCGGTGTATGTGGCTGATGCCATAACCACTGTGCTATGGGCGCTGAGCCAGTTTTACAGTTTTTAATTCTTACATTTACTGGTAAATAAGTAATTTTAAAAAACCAACTTTTATATGAAGTAAGTATAAGCTTAAGGAATAGTCACATGCAAAAAGATGAATTTAGAACTTCACTGCATACACATACAAAAAAAATCGTATTTGTTCTGTCTTTTGTGTCTCATGGTAACTTTTTCTTTCTTAATAAATTTTAAATTATGTATTTAGTATGTCCAAAGATATAAATTAATCATTTTGAGGTTTTAAATGAAATGATTTTATTTGGAGCAATTTTTTTTTTTTTTTTTTGAAGTTTTTGGCCGGGCCTGGGTTTGAACCTGCCACCTCTGGTATATGGGGCCGGCACCCTACTACTTGGGACATAGGCACCATCCTTGGAACAAATTTTTGCTTCAGTTATTACTTCATTGATTTCCCTCCGCCGCATGGGTTTTAGAATTTTGGTTTGTAAGCTCATTTGAGTGGTGAAACATCATCCTGCCCCACTTCGCCCATCTAAAGTTTCCGTATTTTTGTTATGGCATCTTAAGTGCCTCTCTTTTCCTCTCTCTAATCTCTCGGGGGGGTGTCTCAGTCCAGTACTCCCCCTGTAAAGATGAGGATGTACGAATACAGATGTGGAGCCAGTGAGAGGTTTGCACAACTTGCCTTTGGCCTGTTTTTGTCCTTTGCCTCCTAAGGCCCACAGCCCATACAAATGCATAGCTCCAAGCAGTGAGTCTGCCTGAAGTGCTCCCTCTTTGAAAAGGAGCATCTGACAGTCACTGTTTTCTGAGATTCAGAAATGTTGAGCTCTTGTGAATTTGGGTGTCTTTTGACTCTTTTCTATTCTCAGTACTTTGGAGCACAGGAGTTTAATATTTCATCCTGACTGGAATTCATCATGTTTTCTTTAATTGTAAAAATAATATAAGATTTTAATAGTCCATTTATGGAGATAAGGGGATCTCAACATCATCTGGCATATTATATTTCTTAAAAGGAAAAAAGAATTAGATGTGAGGCATCTATGATAAATAATAACATTTGTTAACTTTTTATTAGAGGTATGTGTATATATGGTAATTTTTTATTTTCTGCCTTTTTAACATATAAAAATGATTGAATAAACAATACATTAGTATATAAGTTACAGACAAAATTCTCTCTCTTTTTTCCATCTGATCTTTCTATTTACTCATCTCATGATTCCCACTACTCAGAGAGGTAAATATTTTTTAATGTATATCATATTTATTTTCATAGTTTCTTAATAGGGATTTCCCAGTTAAAGAAAATACAGAAGCTTTAATAAAATTATAGTAAACCAAATCCTATAGTAAAAACCAGAAAAAATTGGGACTTATAAAGATAAACATTTTAGCCTGAGCAAGAATGAGACTCAGTCTCCAAAAATAGCCATGTCTTGTGGCCGGCACCTGTAGTCCTAGCTACTTGGGAGTTTGAAGCAAGAGAATCTCTTGAGCCCAGGATTTTAAGATTGCTGCGAGCTGTGATGCCACAGCACTCTACCAAGGTCTGCAAGGAGAGATTCTGTCTCTAAAAAAAAAAAAAAACAGAAAACATTTTTAAGTTAGTCTTGCTATGGGTCATGAAATCTGCTCTGGTCATTTCACACAGAGTGTTACATAATGGCAGTGTGGTATTCTTTGGATACATGGACCCTGGTTTCTTTATCTCTTCCTTTGCTTTTGGACATTTAGATTACATCCATTTTTCCCCCAATTTAGACTTAACTGCCCTAAACATTTTATCTACACATCTGTGCATACACATGCCAGTGTTGCCCTGGGATAAAATTCTAGAAATGGGTTTCCGTTTTTTTGTGTTTCTCTTTCATAACTTTGTGTAATGCTTACTTTGTCTTGTATACTATTACAATACCAACACATCACCAAAAATACAATATAGCCTCATTAATTTTGGGAGTGAGTTTGGACAACATTTTCTGATGAATATTCTCTGTGGGAGATTCAGTTTATGGCATTCACCACATGAGTGATCTGGTTGATAACACAGTGCTGACGTAATTCAGGACATCCACTTATACATTTTAGTTAGCATGCAGATCTTAGCACAGGGATACTTTGCTCATTGTCATGCTTCTAGTATAATATATTTACTTAGTTGACAGCTTGATGCTCAGGGGTATGAATCATACAATTTTGATTAGATTGGTGAACCTACATCATAGATTTCCGTTCTTCACAAAAGTTAATAAAAGAGGTTGCCTCCTCTTTTAGCACTATCATTGGAATTTCATGTTTTCTTCTTTTATCTAATGTTGCTTCATAATAATTGTAAATTCTTATGTTTATTTTGTTCTGTTTTGTTTTACAGTAACTTTTAGTAATACTACATAAGATATATTTTTATTTTTTTTATCTAGGTTTGCAATTTAAATCCACTTGCAGAAGACATTTTCCAAAAAAAATACATTCAAGTTGTTCATCTTAGTTATAGGAAAATTTTTAACTGTTAATAGTTTTTTTTTAACTTTTTATGAAAATGTTATACTATTTATCCCTGTAGGTCTAACGGGTATCCTTCTGAGAGATTTTTCCTATACTACTTTGGTTTATACTGAATAATCATTACACATTCTTGTTTTCTCTCATAATCTTCTATGTACTCTCCCTGAGGCCTCTTTCCTTGCGATTTCACCAGAATAGCTTGTATCTCTATGACTAGTGACGTCTTGTTGCTAGCTTGATGGGTCTAATCTCATCTTCATTTTATTTGACTCTTAAGTAACATTTGACTTTCTTATTTCAAAGGCAGTCCATTTGTCTTCCTTTCCTCTGATTTTAGTGTCTACTTCCTCTCATCGTCCTTTCTGGCTCTTCCCTATCTCCCCAGCTAAATGTTAGCTACCCAGGCCTTAGTCTTAAACCTCTCCTGTGTTCTCACTCATCCCTTAGTCAGGCTCACCCAGTACTCTGACTTTACTTACCAGGTTTGTGCTGATGATTCCCTGCTTTATAGCACTAGTCTGGACTTTTCTTCTGAGTTCCAGACTTGGATGTATAATTGTCAGCCTAACATCTATGCTTTTATTACTTACGGACAACCCAGTCTCAGTATGTTAAAAGTAAATCGCTGATTTCAGCCTCCTCCTTCGAGCCACCTCCTCCAACCCAAAAACAATGATGTTCTTTCTATGGTATTTCCATCTAAGGAAAGAGCAGCTTCATTTTTCCAGTTCTTTATTTTGTGAATCTTGCTGTCATCTTTTATTATTCTCTTTCTTCTGCATGACGTATCCCATCTATCAGGTTGTCCTGTTGACTCCACTTTGACGTTGGACTTGGAATTGGACTACTATTCTGTTATAAATTATCACTGTCTCATCTAAAGTCATAAAGTAGTATCCTATTTGTCTCCCTGCTTCCACCCTTTCTCTTCCGATAGCCTGTGGTCAACAAAATTTTAATAAAACTTTAATTTTAACAAAATTAAAAAAAATTTAAAAAATGTACCACATCATGAACAATCCCTTAAAAACTTTCACTCAGAGCAAAAACAAAGGTTTTACCTATAAGAACACCCATGATCTCTTTTCTCCACTGCCCGAGTCCCCCACACCCCATAACCTAACACATTTCACTTTGCTCAGCTGACTCTGGCTTATGGTGACTCTGGTTATGTTGGCTTTCTTGCCATTCTTTAAACATGCCCAGCACACTTTTCCCTTGGGCCCTTGTACTTTCTGTGTTCTACCTGTAATATTCTTCCCCCAGATATCCAGATGACTTGTGCTTTCACTTCCTTCATGTGTCTCCTCAACTGTCACTTCACTGGATCTTTCTGTCTCCCTACTATTATGGTGTCCTCATCCTATCACAGCACTTTGTTTTTCTCCCTAACTCTTATCATCTAATCTATCTGACATGATCCCATAACATGCTTTATATTTATTTTCTGCTTGTCCTTTTCTGGAGTATAACCTCTTTGTGGCAGAAACTATGCTTGTTTTGTTCAGTGCCATCCTTACAGCATCTAGAACAGTGCCTGTCATAAACATTTGTTGAAGAAGGAATGAATAAATGAGGAAGATAAGATGTTGATATGACAGGTAAGAGGTAAGTTATGCTGTGAAGTTGGGGGGAGGGCATTTGAATGGGATCCAGTTTAGTAAATCCTCAGTTCATTGGTGAAATAAGGCAAATTGCCTTATTTGCTTTTCTTCCCTAATGTGCCGTGAGTATCTTTGGAGCAGAAACCGTATCTTAATTGTCAAGGGGTCACCCTTTACTTAGTGCTGGGTTTTAAACATAATAGGCATGCCAAAAATATGTGTTCAGTAATATTATTTTCTGGGTACATTTAGAGCCTTAAGTCATTTATCAAAGGTGATTTTATAAAATGAGCCTAGAAAAAGAAAATTAAAATATACTTCGATATAAAATATATCTCTATTATTTCTGAATATAAGTTTCTTAATCTGGGTCCAAGAATTCTAGGAGATACTAAATCTTCTGAAATAGTATGCCTCATTTAAGGTGTCTGCATCTGTAACCTTGTGTTCATGTGAGTGCACATGTGTGTGCAGTAAATTTTCTGGGGATGGGATTCCGCTTTCATCATAAATATGTAGGTGTCCATGGCTCCCCAAAGTGAGACTAGCTAGACTGTAGCTTTGCCTGTTTAATAGCAGATGAATTGAAAAAGAGAGTGATTTACTCTATAGAGAACTTTTTTATTACTTTTTCTGAAGGGTACTTCTAAAAGTTGCATCACCAGTAATAAGGATTGCAGTCTTAATATTTTGAGTTCAGAATAAACTTTGCTGTAAGTAAAAGTTAGGTGGGGGAAGCACTTTGGAGCCATACTTGGAACACAGAACGGTCCTTGTTCTTGTGAACTTCTTTGGTATTGGTATCTGTTGTTATGGGATTTGAAAAGTATTAGTCCTTAGCTCTTCAGCCTTCATAATGCATTTGATATGAGATTTCATGTTATATTTAATGCTAGGAATTATTGATTTGTTTTGGTGTTTAATCTATTTCTGCCATTATAAACTCTAAGTTAATCAGCAGCATGGCACTATGAATATAAAAAGTGCCAGTAATAATCAGCGCACAGGTAAATTTTGCCTGAACCCTTTTTTCTTTAACTGTTATATGAAGTTGAAAGAAAACTATTTTCTTCATTAATGACTCTGTGATCTTGGTAGATTGTCCCAAATTAAATGCTGCTTCTGTGGTCCAAATGGCCTTTTATTTTACTTTCTCTGTTTTAATTTTTATTAGTGGAAGCTCTTATAGAAGATGCTATTATCAGGTACATTTCTGAGCATGTGAATTTCCTTTATCTTCTGAAACAAACTT
Organism: Perodicticus potto; assembly: GCA_963574655.1. Taxonomy (NCBI): domain Eukaryota; kingdom Metazoa; phylum Chordata; class Mammalia; order Primates; family Lorisidae; genus Perodicticus; species Perodicticus potto. The sequence continues at coordinate 22,471 of CAUYRH010019677.1, forward strand.
TTAAGTTTTATAGTTCTAAAATTTTCTATCTTGAGCTAGCCTACCCAAATAAACAGAAGTAGTTTAGGTTCATTTTATGAAATTGAGCAATTGTTTTATGGGCTGGATTTTGTGATATATTTAATATAGCCTCTCAATCATCAGGTAGAACCTTTGTAGTAAATGAATAGACATTGAAAATGTGACATGAAATCTCATTTTAATAACATTTATCTACTCTAGACACAACATGATAGGTTTTTGAAAATGTGTCTTAAAACATTTAAACAGCATAGTAAAAACAGACTTCTCATGCTTTTCTGTAGATTTTTCACATACTCTGAGCAGATAGTAATAAAGAAATAGTGTTCCCGCTCTGGGTAGTTGGAAGAACAGGCAAAATAATTAATAGTATCAATCAATCTATCATTATAAATGCACTAAAAGTATGCATATGGCATTAGGAGTGGATAGAAGAGGCATATACTATTGATGCCGGAATTCAGGCTCTTGGTCTCAGCGATTCGAAGAAGGAATCGACGGACCACAAGAGTAGTGGTAAGTCAGGATTTATTTACAAGAAAGGAAAATTATAAGTATAAGAAAAACCAGACCTCCAGGCAAAGAGGATCCAGGAAGGGAACGAGCTCTCCTGTTCCCTCTCTGAGGTCCAGCCGAGGTCTGCTTGGAGAGGAACAAGCTCTCCTGTTCTCTCTCTGACGTCCTGCCGAGGTCTGCTGCTGAGCTCTCTGCTCAGGGGTTTATATAGTCCCAGGGAGTTGTTTTGTCGGAACTTCTTAGGGCGTGGGTCTTCGGTCAGGAAATGAATAAACACAGTTCCTTCCGCGGGCAAGGTAAATGAATGTATCAATGAATAACTGAGGCCTAGGAAATTCACATGTAATTGACCTAGGTAGGCATCGGAAATGGAGGTTCCGCCTTTAGTCCTAAGTGTAAACTGAAGGAGACACCAAGGTGCAGATGTCTCCTTGGCAGTTGTCCGGCCTTTGTGGCTATTGGAGCCTCCGGTGGGGGGATTGGAGGTCCCCTTCCTTGCCTATCATACAGCCTGCTGGTTCCTCAGCCGCGCTGCCGCCGCACAGACACTGCCAAGGTTGGAGGCGGCAGGTCTGCCAGCTCCGCTGAGCTGGCTGGGGCACCAAATGTCCTGCATCACTATCTTAACATTTTACTTATAGCAGAAATATTACATGGCAGAGAACGCTTACAATAACATCTTTATGGCCTTGGAATAGGCAAAGATTTCTTAAATAGGATACCAAAAGTATTAACCGTGAAGTTAAAAACCGATGCATTGGACTAATTTAAAATTAAGAACTTCTGTCAATCATTAAACATTATTAAGAGAATATACATCCAGATATATACAATGAACTCTTACAAGTGAATGTAGATGAATGGGCAAAAGACTCAAGAGACAGTTCACAAAAGAAGATACTGAAGTGGCCAAAAATGTTCAAAAAGGTTTTCAACTTTATTAATTCACTGTAGAAGTACAACTTAAAACCACAAATAGATACCATCACATGATTACTAGAATTACCAAAATGAAAAACACAGGAAATGCCATGTATTGGCATGGATGTGGAGTGACCAGAACTTTTATAATTGCTGGTTAGAGTATAAATTGGTATAACCACTTTAGAAAATGTTTGGCACTGTTTACTAAATATGGACATAGGCATGCTCTGTGCTTTAGCAATCTCACTACTAGGTATCTGTCCATAAATGCATCATATGCTCAGCAAAAGATGATTACCAGCATGTTCAGGGAAGCACTATTGATATTAGCTCCAAACTGGAGACCATCCAAATGCTTATCAATAGTAGAAAGGATAACGTTCTGATGTATCCCATACCATAACATGATATAGCAAAGAATTGAATAATCTTCAGTACTTGACAAGTCCGAAGGAATTTATATTGAGTGAAAGAAATCAGTCACAAAGAGTACATAATTCCTTTCATGTAAAGTATAAAAATAGACAAAATTAATTTACACTGCTGCAAGTTAGAATAGTGTTCATTCTGCCGGTGTTAGTGGCTAGACGTGTGTGCAAGAGGGGACTTCCGTGATTCTGGTCCTGTGGTTTCTTGGTGTGAGTGCTGGTTACATGAGTGAGTTAAAATGTATCAAACCATACCCTTCCACTTCTTTAATATATCTTACATACATACTTCAATAAAAAGTTTATTTAAAAAGATCACTATGCCTGGATTAAAGGCATGAAGGTAGAAAATATGCTGGCAGTAATTGTCTTTGTATCATGGGGCTGCAAATAATTACTGTCCTTTTGTTCCTGTACTTTTTGAATTTTCAAACCATCTTTGGTGAGTTTGTATTAGTTTAATAATAGAAAAATGGGCTTAAATATGCATTTGTGAATGTGTGTGTGTGTGTGAGGGAGAGAGAGAGATTTTTCCCAGTGTGTCAGAATCCTTCAAAGGACCAGTGGACTGCACATTTTGACAGCCAGATCTGTGAAGGAGAAGGGAGGTGATGCCCTGGGCCAGCTGTCTGAGGGCAGCCTGTTCAACTTGGTGGACCCTCCATTTGCCTTGGCCTCAGTATTCTAATACCTCCTCAGCAGTGTTATGGTGAAACGAAAGGGTGGTGGTATGAAGCACCTTCCTTACAGAGTAGGCATTTAATGAATAGTAGCCAGTATGATTCTTATGTATTATGAACAAGACCCTAGACTTTACTGTTGGTAAATAAATGTGTCTAGATCATTGTTGTTCCTCTCCGTGAAGCTGGTCTTCTCTTAGTTCTTTCTCAGCAACTTGCATTGCTCATTTTTTAATATCTTCTGCATCTAACTTTGATTAATAAACCATTAAAGTTTGCCTGTTTTCTTGACTTTCCTTCTTTTTTTTTCCCTCCCAGATCCTCACAAAGATCTACCTTGGTGATAATGTACTTTCTTTGTTAGGTGGTTGGATGCAGAATCCTTGAATTTCTCCGCTTATCTGAGTTACCTCAGGCCATTTCCACCTTTAGACAAATTAGAAATAAAAACACTTTAACTTAATTCTGCATTCAGGTGGAAAATGCCTTATAACTCACTATATTCCCAGTGTCACTACCTGAATTCATTCCCTGATTATTTTAAACTTGGGCTAACATTCCAGCCCCTAGAACAGTCTTTCTAAAACACAAATGTGATTATTTTGCTCCCTTTGTGTAAAGCCTGTCAGTGGCTTTTCCTTCCTGCAGGATGAGGAAGGCGATTGTATGGCCTGGTTTATGGGAACCTCGCTGGGCTCACCTCTGCCCTCCTCTCATCCCCACATCCTGCTCTTCCTCTTTCTGTGCTCTTTTCTATAACTTTGTTGACTCACTTAGGTCCTCCCAGTTTGCTGTGCTTCATAAGTTGCATCTTCTCCTTGAGAACGTTGATCTTCACCCTCTGGAAGCCTGAAATTCTTTCTTGCTGAAATACCACCTTTTCTGTGCAGCGATTCTGAGGAGATGTGATCTCTCCTGTGGCCTCATAGTACTGTGTATGTACCTCTCTTACAGAAGTTGACATTAGCCTGTAATTATTTCTCTACCTCTCTGCTTCCCTTCTTAATTTCCAAGCTCCTTGAAGGCAAACCTGTGTCTTACTCATTTTTGTCATCCTTTGCCTAGAATAGTGCACAACATGGAGTAAGAGTGAATATTCGAATGAGTTCTAATGTGGTTTTGTCTTTCCATGTACAGCTTTCTGAGTAAGTCAAAAGTATAACCAATAAATTGAGATGCTTACTTTGTATTTTACATATACACAAAGAAAGAGAATATATGTTTACCTCAAATTCCTTCTGAAATTTATTTCTGGCAAAGAACTGTTTTGGAAGAATACTAGTCCCACTCAATGTAGAGATTATTAGGGGAAAAAGCCTAGAAGCAGAAAGCATCAGAGTATATATTAATATGGTCTCCAAAGCTTTTAGTATCCCACAGAAAGAAATGTGTAGGTGGTTACATGTACCATGTCAGTCTGTCCAGTGGAAAGAGGCCCAGCCCCGTAGTGCAGGATAGGAGTTGGATGTAACATCAGCACCACTGTGTTACACGGGAAGCTCCTTGGCCGACCTTATCAGAAAGGAGGCCTCAGGAGCTCAGGAGCTAGAATCAGTGTGCTTTTCTTCTAAGTCAAGCCTTATAAGCCAGCTAATCACTGTGTTCCCCTGGAGAATAGAGAAGAAATGGACCTCCACTGCCAGCTCCTCAAATGGTAAAGAAATTAACAGTCACAAAACAATGGGAGGCATAGGGACATGGAAAAGCAAACTGTCCCTGAGGCCCCATTGGTATGGGACTGTAAAGAAAGAAAAGATTCCAATAATGCCGCCACTAGAGCAGTTTTTGCTTTTTGAGTTCCTTTCCAGTTTTTATGCATGTGAAGCACTTGGTAGAGTCTTGCCATGTAGCAAGCATTCAGGATGTGGCATTGATCATTGTTACTATTGTTGAAGGGAGAGTTAGGCTTGTTCCCTGGGCCTTACTACCTTGTCTTTCAGAAGTGTGTCAGTGAGTTTCAGTCTTTGATTGTGTCTTCATCTCTCCTCCACAAAAGAGGATGAGCACCTTTGCTGACTGCTGAAATGGAAGAAACTAGGTCATGTGTGGAAGGCCAGCTAAAAGGAAGGCTGGGAAATGTGGTCTTCAGCTGCTCAACTTTAGCACCTGTGAGACAGTCTTTAATGGCTTCAGAAAAGGGTTAAGTGAGCTAAGCTCAGTATCCACAATCTGAAACCCAGGAGAGGTGCTGATATTTATTGGCACCTAAACCCCAAATAATTATTTTTTGCATGGTTGCCCTGATAGTATACAAACAATTTAACATGCTTGCTCCTTTATTAATATACCATCTATTATTTCTATGTTGTTTTAATAATTAAATTGCAATATATGATATTGCATTGAATTGGTGGCTTATGCATTTCTAATGTCCAAAAAACTCATGAAACCAAACTTTTTTAGCATGTTAAAAGCAATTTATAATAATTATGGGCAAGCTTAAACAAGAGTACATTAGGCCAATTGTAAGGATTAGATAATATAGCTAAAATGTATTTCCCTTTTGGAAGTAGGAATAAAATGTATGTTTATTTAAGTAACCTCACACAATGCATTCATTTTCTGTTGCTGCAGCCACATATTACCACAAACTTAGCAGCTTTGTTTTTTTGGCCAGGGCTGAGTTTGAACCCACCACCTCTGGCATATGGGGCCTGTGCCCTACTCCTTTGAGCCACAGGCATTGCCCAAACTTAGCAGCCTTAAAAAATGTAGTTTATTTCACAGTTCCTGTAGGACTGAAATCTGGCAGGCTTGGATGAGGCTCAGTCCCACGTCAGGTTACCCTCCAGACTATGTTCTTTTGGGGAGCTCTGGTGGAGAACCTGTTTCCAAAGTTACTCATGGTGTTGGCAGACTTTAATTCCATGGCTGCTGGGCTGAGGTCTATCTGTATTATCTTGGGGGCTGTCCGCAGTCTCTGGAGGCTTCCTGCATTCCCTGTGTGTGGCTCCTTCCTTTGTCTCTAAAGCCAGCACAAGGAGTTGAGTCCCTCCTGCTTCAGAACTCGCCTGCCTCTTCTCCTGTGGCCTTGGTCTGACGCTGTCTCTCTGACCCTAGCTGAGAAGAGTTCTCTGCTGCAAGAGCTCACAGGATTTAGTCCCACTCCGATAATTCAGATAATCTCCCCACCTCCAAGTATGTGTCCTAATCATATCTGCAAAGTTCCTTTGCCAGGTGAATATGGCATATTCACAGTTTCCAGGGATTAGAATTTGGACGTGTTTGGGAACTCATGTCCACCTCTCTAGCCACCTTTCAGTTGATCTAGAAGAGTGTGTTTGTTCAAATATTTATTATGTGATGATACCCTGGTAATTACTGAGTGATTTTTTTTAATTAAATCATAGCTATGTACATTAATGCAATCATGGGGTACAATGTGCTTGTTTTATATACAAGTTGAAGTATTTTCATCAAACTGGTTAACATAGCCTTCACAGCATTTTCTTAGTTATTGTGTTAAGACATTTATATTCTACATTTAGTAAATTTCACATGTACCCTTGTAAGATGCACCGTAGATGTGGTCCCACCAATTACCCTCCCTCCTCCCATCCTTCCCTCTCCCCTCCCCTCCCTCTCCCCTTTCCCCATAGTCTTGTGCTGTAATTGGGATATAGCTTTCACATGAAAGCTATAAATTGGTTTCATAGTAGGGCTGAGTACATTGGATACTTTTTCTTCCATTCTTGTGATACTTTGCTAAGAAGAATATGTTCTAGCTCCATCCATGTAAACATGAAAGAGTTTAAGTCTCCATCTTTTTTAAGGTTGCATATATTCCATGGCGAACATATACCACAATTTATTAATCCATTCGTGGGTCAATGGGCACTTGGGTTTCTTCCATGACTTAGCAATTATGAATTGGGTTGCAATTCATAATAACAAATTATACCACAAACCATAATAACAAACATATACCACAATTTATTAATCCATTTATGGGTGATGGGCACTTGGGCTTCTTCCATAACTTAGCAATTATGAATTGGGCTGCATTTCACACATAACATGATCTATCATCTTGTTATTATAATACTTAATTAGTGTCTTAATGAATGATGTAATTATGTAATATAGAACTGAATGGACAAACTAAGCTATCAGTTAAAGTTACCCATCAGTTGCAAGAAGACTATTGGCATTGAAAGACTAGGACTTAATTTTTCTTTAATTTAACTGGGATACTTGAGAAATAAGTAGTAGATGAACACTAAATTGATAATTTTATTTTTATACAACAAGTGATATATTTCTTTGACCAAATATAGATGTTGTCTTTGTTATTTTTGCTTAAAAGACTATTTAATGTATTGGCACTTTCTTCTCATGGAAATCTCTCAGAGTAGTAAATGGAGAGTTCCAGTTTTTGCTGATTGCTTTAATAGTAGTAGGAGGTTCCACATTACAAACCTTTTAAACAATTATCCACTCGTTTGGATGGAAAATACGCCTTTTAACATTTAAAGGTGGATTGTCTGAATTTTCTACTTTTGTCTGGGTGACAGTAGCAAGCATTATTCAAATTAATAATTTATTTCTTAATTACTTTAAATAATACATACTTTAAAATATGTTGTCAAAGAAACAAACATGAGTATCTCATTGTTGGGATATTAGATGGTTGAAAAAAAGAGAATCCATTATTTGTTTTATAAATGTTTCTAAAAGGGATTATGTAACTAATGCACTGTAATGATTTTTTCTTCCCTTAATTTTTTTTCTGCAAATGATTCAAGGAAGAACAATATGCTAATTTTTTTTTATTTTTTTCACATAGGATGAAGCAGGTGTTTTAGGTCGCAGTTCAGCTGACCTATTACACTGGACCACTACTACCACCATGAAAGTGCTTTCCAACACGACGACCACCACCAAGGCAGTGCTGCAGGCTGTCAGTGCCGGGCAGTGGTGGAAGAAGTCTTTAACTTACCTTCGGCCCCTTCAAGTGAGCAGTGCACCTTTCTTTTAAACAATTGTGTGGTTTATACGAGTTCAGTAGCCCTGCTCTTTAGTTGTTTTCACTGTTGTATCTTTATCTTCTCTAAAGTATTAAAATGATCTCTTAAGACATGTAGGCCTCCTATTAGATGGAGAAAGAGTAATCTGTTTATAGACTCTACTACCAAGGAGAACTTGCAAAGGACACTAATAGAGATTTAGGTAAAGCTTGGTTTAAAAATCAATATTAAAATTTAGTGAGATAAAAAGGAAAGTGATTTTAGTGATGAAAAACAAAGAGGAAAAAGAAAGATGCCTATTTGTCAGTTTACTTAAAATACTCATTGAATATCTATTCATTCATTCAGCAAATACTTATTAGTGTCCTTCCCCTCCCTCCGCCCCCCCGCCCCCCGCCCCTGGAGTAGCATCACTACACCTGGCTAATTGTTTTTTTGTTTTTTTTTTTTGAGACAGAGTCTTATTATGTCGCCCTCGGTAGAGTGCCGTGTTGTCACAGCTCGCAGCTACCTCAAACTCTTGGGCTTAAGTGATTCTCTTTCCTCAGCCTCCCAAGTAGCTGGGATTACAGGCGCCCACCACAGCACCCAGCTATTTTTGTTGTTGTTGCAGTTGTCATTGTTGTTTAGCTGGCCTGGGCTGGGTTTGAACCGCCAGCCTCAGTGCGTGTGGCTGGTCCCGTAACCACTGTGCTATAGGTGCTGAGCTTACACCTGGCTAATTTATAAAATTTTTTTGTAGAGACAAGGTCTTGCTACATTTCCTAGGCTGGTCTCAAACTCCTGGCTTCAAGTGATCCTCCTGCCTTGGCCTATCAATATGCTAGGATTATAGGTGTGAGCCACTGTGCCTGGTTATTAGGCATTTCCTATATGTCAAATATTGTGCTAATTATGAATAATAAAGTGGGAACTACTTAAGTCTAATCTCTGCACCTGTGGAACTTGTATTTCAGTGGGGGAGACATAGACAACAAAATATTTGTATAATAATTTGTTGGCGAGTAGTAATGAGCGCTATGAAAATACCTGAAGCAAGATAAATGAATCATAATGATATGGGAAGTAAAGTTCTGGTTTAAATAGAGAAGTTAGGTTTCTCAGAAAAGCAACCAGTTTGAGCAGAAATAATGATTGAGCTAAACAGAACAAGTGCCAAGCCCTGGGCAGGGGAGCACGTCTGACATCTGCATACAACACACAGGGAGCCAGTGCGGTCTGAGCAGAGTGAACCTTGGAGAGAATGGTCAGAGACCGGTCAGAGTGCTGGCGGGGAGGCCGGTCATTTAAAATCTCATGGAGGTGGTGGTAACCACTGTAGATTTTGTTCTGAGTAAGGTGGAAGGCTTTTGGAGAACTTAAGTAAAGCTGTTTTGTGATCCAGCTTTACTTTTACTGAGATCACTTAACTGCTATACGGAGAGCTGCCTGTGGGGAGTCGGGAGCACAAGCAGGGAGGCAGGGAGATGGCCTGTCCCCTTCTCCGGTGAGTGATGGATGAGGGACCCTGCGAAGGAAGTGGGAAGTGGGTGGTTTGGGGGGATTCTGTGGATCTGCTGATGGTCTGGGTGAGGGATAGATGGGAAAGACGAGACCTAAGCACAAGGGTTCCAACAGCAGGCTCAGTGAAGAGAGCGTCGCCTGAGACCTGGGGTGAATGTGTCTATCACACTGGGTTGTGATTATGGTCATTTTTATGTCTCACAGGTTGTATTTTGGGGGAGGGGAGCTTTATGTCTTAAGTGTTTACCACTGTACCTAATATATAATTTTTATTAAAGTGACCTGTAGTTTTCATCCTCACTTGTAGAAGTAGTTTGTTGTTTCCCTAGACTATGCTTGGCATAAAGTAAGTGCGCAATCAACTTTGGAGAATGAGTGAATATCTTTTACTTGGTTCTTCCAGTAAGTAACTTCACAGCCTATTTGGAGGGAACAAAACATAAAGATAATTAACCATAGACTAGGCATTCTCTAAAGTGCTTGCTAATCAGGAATGCTGATAACAAGTGTTCAACGCCTGTGTAGGAGGGGTAGTTGGGAAGGAGATGGAGATAATGAAAGGAGTATAATCATGTTATCTTGCTCTGACCTGGCAGAGTTTCAGCAGGTGAGATCTGAGCGGGGCCTTCCAGGAAAGATGGGGCCTAAGCAGGCAGTCAGCGTGGCAGGCCCTTCGCAGTGAGAGAAAAGCACAGAGGTTGATAGGACGCATAACACAGGGCAGTCTGGTTTCAGTGGAGAGTTAGCCTTTAATGTTAACTAACGCTTTATAACCTGAAATGTTACTCTACATAGTCTAAATTTTAGAGCAGGGCAGCAACACAGATAAAATCACATTTTAGGACAGTTACGCTGGCTGTAGTGTAAAGAACTCGACGTGTTTACACCCCTGATTGCTTTAGTGTTTCTGATTCCTTGGTGTCAAAGTGACCAGGAAATCAAAAGGCACTGCATGGCAGGGCCGAAGTGCTGCTCTCACAGTATAGCCATTCCTCTGAGGTTCCCTGAAGGTGTCTGTGTCACTCTGACTGTCTCTCTTCGTGTCATGGGAAGCACATCGATAACTTCTCCTGAAATGAGCCTTTTATCCCTACCTCTCTCTTTCTTCCTCCTCCTCCTTGCTGTCTCTTTCCTTTTATTCATTATTATTCACTTTGTTTTATTCAGGGGCAAGAATTTGGTGGTGCGTATCACATTGGAAGTATAGCCAATAAAGACCTAGAAAGGCAAGGGTGTCATCCCTTTTATGAATCCGTCATCTCTAATTCCTTTGTCACCGAGGTAAGATAGATTAACTGCTGTGCTTTACATCAAAATCAAAATTTAAAAAAATTGTCATGCTGCTATAGATATTGTAACAAAAACTAAAATTTTCCTGAAAATGTCTTTCTCTGTCTATTCTTACTCATGTTATTCATTGGTTTTATGTGATTTGTTTCATGTATGATTGATTGTGAGATTAGAATCTATATAAAATGTTACATAAAATAATATGCTTAAGTGTTAAGTTATTTAGGTGACCAGAAGACATAAAATCCTTTAATAGTGTTTTTCTTAAATTATGTTCAAAGAAAAAAGACACTACTAAATGGTAAAACTGATTCTTTTGTCTAGTCTGAAGTGACGTATGACACTTACCAGCATGTCCCAGTGGAAAGCTTTGCAGAAGTTTTGCTGAGAACTGGGAAACTGGCAGAGGCTAAAACTGAAGAAGTATTTCCGACAACAGAAGGTAAGAAAAAAGGTTCTAGTTCTTGACATATTAGGGGAACAATAATTATGAATGAACATTAAATGAATGAGAGTTTTGAAAAAGAAAATTTTTTAGTAATTTTAAATTGCTTAAATTGACACCATCATTCATTCATTCTTTTACGTAGTTGTTTAAAACATGGACTGAGAACTTATTGTTTCTAGATATTTATTTAGATTAAGGATTTAAAACATTAAATAATATATAATTCCAATTTTTAAGTTTCTAATGATGTAAAGTAATTCTCATAGTGAATGGTATAAAGTGCTCAGTAAGTATTTCTTTCCTGTTTTTTTGCTCAATAGAAGGTAAATACATATTTGATGATATTCAGAATTTTCTAGATGGTAGCATATCTTCCCATGTAGTATTTTTAGAAAAGAAATGCAAGTTTACCAAAGATAACTTACATTTATACTTCTTTTTATCTTTTGATTTTTCTCTTTCGTCTCCTTCCTTCCTTTCAAGGTTCTAGGGTAGTTTCCTTAACTATATATTTTTAGTTTCCTCTTTTTCTGCTCTGTCATCTTTCATGAATACCTCATATTCAAAGGCTACTGGAGCTACAGCTGGTTTGTCTATATTCTATGCATAAGTGAGGAAGAAAGAAGATGAAAGAAAAGCAGTTTTCTTGCACATTTTGCCCTCATTTGCTCTTACGCGTTACTGGCCACACCTAACTGCCAATGAGCCTGGATGTTCCATCTTTTAACTGAGCACATTGCTGTGGGGAGTTAAGCTTGGGAAAGGCGTACAAAAACTAGAACTGTTACTCCCTCCCAAACCTGATACTATAATGCATTTTTAGATAGTTATTTTCTTTCAATCAGTATTTATATGCAGTGGGAAAAGAAGAGGCAAATACCACTTTCCTATCCACAATGTAGGTCCCTTGAATGCTGGAAGTTTTTACTAAGTATATGATTTTTCTTTTACTCTGAGCTGCATGTTTTTCTACCTCTTATTCTCTAATCATGTATATCTCATAGTTATGGATAGGTTTCTTTCATCCACAAAAAATTATTAAATTCATGGTACTTCTTAACAGTTGATATTTAATATGTATGACAAGTGTAGTCACATTGCTCTCCCCTTGTGTAATTATTCTTTATTACTTTTTGTTTTTCTTGATACCATCTTAGATCAGTTGCCCATGGATTAAATATGATTCGTATTCAGGTAGTTTGCACAGATAGAATCTGAGACCTTGAGAAAGTACAGGGTTGGATGTGGGCATATCACCTACTGAGTGTCACAATAATGGACCAAAGCAATGCCCAGGACTTTACATACGTTGGGTTATGTAATATTTTTATTAATTAGTTTGTAAACCACAAACATACTTTGTTTTACTGCACTTCACAGATTGTGTGTTTAAATAAAAGTTGAAGATTTGTGGCAACCCTGTATCAAGCAAGTCTATTGGACTTATTTATTTCGCCATGTGCTCACTTCATGTCTCTCCAACATGTTTTGTAATTCTCACTTCTCAAACTTTTTTATTATTGTGATATCTATTTTGGTAATCTGTGATCAGGTATCTTTGATATTATTATAATTGTTTGGCGTTTCCGTGAACTACTTAGGCCCAGATGATATATTGAACTTAATTGATAAATGTTGTGTGTGTTCTGACTACTCCACCAACCAGCCATTCCCCTTCTCTCTCCTCAGGTCTCCCTATTCCCTGAGATACAACAATATTGCAATTAGAGTAATTAATAATCCTGTAACGGCCTCCAACTGTTCAAGTGACCAGGAGACTCACCTATCTCTTACTTTAGATCAAAAACTAGAAACAATTAGGCTTAGTGAGGAAGGCATGTCAAAAGGTGAGATAGTCTGAAAGCTTGGCCTCTTGCACCAAACACTTAGCCAGGTTATGAATGTACACAGAAAGGTCTTGGAGGAAATTAAAAGTACTACTCCAGTGGGCATAAAAATGATAAGAAAAGAACAGCATTATTGCTGATCTGAAGAAAGTTTTAGCAGTTGGATAGAAAAATCAAACCAGTCACAACATCCCCTTATGCCAAAACCTAATCCAGAGCAAGGACCTAACTCTCTTCAATTCTAAGAAGGCTGAGAGATGTGAGAAAGCTGAACAAGAAAAGGGTGGAAGCTAGCAGAGGTGGGCTCATGAGGTTTAAGGAAAGAAGCCACCTCCATAATGTAAGTGCAAGGTGAAGCAGCAAGTGCTGATACAGAGCGATAGTACATTATCCAGAGATTCTAGCTAAGATCGTTGATGAAGGTAGGTACAATAAATGACAAAGTTTCAATGTAGACAAAACAGCCTTGTATTAGAAGATGCCATCTAGGACTTTGATAGTGACAGAGAAGTTAATGCCTGGCTTCAAAGGGCGTGCTGATTATCCTGCTAAGGGCTAATGCAGCTGGAGAGTTTAAGTTGAAGCCAATGCTCATTTACCATTCTGAAAATTTGAGGACTCTTCATAAGAATTATGTTAAATCTTCTTTACTTATGTTCTGTAAGTGGTACAACTAGGCCCGGACGACCCCACATCGGTTTATAGCATGGTTTACTGAATATTTTAAGTCCACTCTTGAGACTTGCTGGTCAGAAAAAAAGTTCTAATGGAGATGTGACAGGAGATTAATGTCGTTTTCTTGTCTGCTCACGTAATATCCATGGTAGCTAATGGATCAAGGAGTATGCTTTCAAGACTAATTTAAGAAATTCATTCCATAAGGCTATAGCTGCTACAGATAGTGACTGTTCTGATGGATCTTGGCAAAATAAATTGAAAACTTTCTGGATAGGATTTACCATTCTAGATGCCATTGAGAATGTTAACTGGAAAAAAAAAAAGAAAAGAAAAGAAAAGATTTGAGCTTTGGAAAAAGGAGAGCTTTATTTTTCATAAAGTAGCCTGTTGGGTGGCCATTCCAAAAGTCTGGAAAACAGTGCCCCAGCCAGAAGTCAGGGACAAATGCTTCAAAGGACAGACAAAAGGAATAAAATTTTAAAACTGAGCAGGGTGGTCAAATATACATATTTAACAAGTTACAGGAAGAGTCATGAATATTTATGAAAAAGGGAAATTGTACACCTTTATAATTGTACTGTATCTTTCCCATCTCACATGGATGGAAACTCGGTTTTAAGGTGTTTCTGATTTCTCTTACTGAGAAGGTCTACTCAGAGACGGCTTAGGATTTTGGCTTTAGTTCACAAGAACATTTCTGATTCATGGTAGGAAGATAAAATATCAACATTAACAGGAGTTTGGAACAAGTTAATTACAACCTTCATGGATGAATTTGAGGCGTTTAAGACATCAGTGGAGGAAGTAACTGTAAATGTATTGGAAATGAGAAGAGAGCTAGAATTTGAAGTGGAGTCTGAAGATGTGACTGAATTGTTACACTCTTACTTCCAGAGATCAGGAATTGCTGCTTATGGAGGGTCACAGAGAGTGATTTCTTGAAATAGAATTTACCCTTTGTGAAATGCTGTGAACATTGTTGAAGTGATGACAAAGGGTTGGGAATATTACATGAACTTAGTTGAGATAGTAGTAACAGTGTTTGGGAAGATTGACTTCAATTTGGAAAGAAGTTCTGTGAATAAAATGCTATCAAACAATATCACATGCTATAGAGAAATCTTTAGTGAAAGGACAAGTCAGTTGATAAAGGTAAATTTAATTGTCGTCTTATTTTAAGAACTTAAGAATTTGGCCATAGGCACCAAAATCTTCAGCAACCACCACTCTGATGAATCAGCAACATCAGCATCGAGGCAAGACCATCTACTAGCAAAAGATTACAACTTGCTAAAAGCTAAGATGATCCTTAGAATTTTTAGCAGTCAATTATTTTTTTAATTAATGTTTATATATTTTTGGACATAATGCTATTGCATACTTAATAAACTACAGTACAGTGTAAACATACCTTTGTATGCACTGAGAAACAAAAATATTTGTGTGAGTTGATTTATTGCAAATATTTGCTTCATTGCAGTGGTCTTTAAGGAAATCTGCAATTTCTTTCTGGCACATATATGTAGATTTGAATGCCTCTCATATAAGAGGTATGTATGCTTTTCAGAAAAGCAAAATAGAGCTATTGTGGCCCATACCTGTAATCCTAGCATTCCGAGAGGCAGAGCTGGAAGGATCCTTTGAGCTCAGGAGTTTGAGACCAGCCTGAGCAAGAGTGAGACCTTGTGTCTATTAAAAATAGAAAAAAAATTTAGCTGGGTGTTGTGGTGGGTAGCTGTAGTCCCACTACTCTGGAGGCTGAGGCAGGAGGATCACCTGAACACAAGAGTTGAGGTTGTTGTGAACGAGGCTGACACCATGGCACTATAGCCTGGGTGACAAGAGTGAGACTCTCTAAAAAATGAACAAACAACAAAAAACCCTAAACAAAGAAAAAAGCAAAATAATGGAACTACATTGTTCAAGATCTGAAAAGTGATGCTTTCTTGGAGCACACCCTCTCAAATTGATTCCTCAATATATTAAAGCCTGTGATATTTTCCAGTATTGTTTCTGGAGAAACATTTAAAGTACTTAAGCATAAGGCCCTTGAGAGGTCAGTATTTCTGGGTTAGTAAGCCTCACCTTTTCATAAGGTCCTTAGAATACTCAGCCATCTTTGCTATAGTTGTTAACTAAATAATGAGGCATCAAAATGATCTTGACACATGAAGCAAATAGTGAGGTTGCTTGAGGAGCTGTGTGGGTTGAGGGAAACATCCTTGATGGTGAATCAGGGCATCCACCTCCAGTTCCCTCCCTGACCATGTGGGCCACCTGTGTGCTTGGCATATACCTAGGAACTTAGAATATAGTTAAAGGAGACACTGTCCCTATCTTCAACAGGTTCACAGTCAGGATAGGGAGGCAGACACATTTGTATGACAGAGGCACTGAGCTACAGAGGTGTGGCAGCAGAGGAACGTGGGGTGTGAAGAGGCCTTCTGGAGCCAGTGATATTTGACCTGGCTTTAGAAAGATGCTAACAGTCATGTGAGGAAGGAAGGGGAGATGAGAGGAAGGAAGATTAAGGGAGGAAGCAAAGGGGATATTTTAGGAAGAGGGAATAAAATTTACAGAAGCAAAGAAGATAAAACATCATGATTTTTCAGAGATTTGTACGTGATCCCAATACCTGGAAAGGAGGATGTATGTGGTCAGCCAGAGGGCAGAGAACTGTGATGCTTTGTGTGCTTAGTTAAAGATTGTAAGTGAGCCTTTTTTGGAAAGCTGTGTGGATTTTGAGCGGAAGGATATTCAGTCTGCTTTAGGAAGAATATCGTATTATTGCCGTATTACAAAATGGGCCTGAACACTGGCATGTCTGTCTGGGGACCACTACTCTCTGAGCACAGCGTGGTTTTTTTCCTCTTGTCCCCACTTCTCAGACTAGATCTGCATGGTCCGTCATGCTTCCTCCCTGAACTGAGTCAACCCAATTATGAGGTTTTTTGTTTTGTTTTGTTTTTCAAGCACTACCTCTGCTACTGTCCTTACTGATTATACAGGCGAATCACTTAAAGAATTTTTAAGAAATGTTGAAGCGGACCATTGTGGACCTTTATTTCAAAGTCTCAATGGAGTTTAGCCATGCATCAAATGTTCTTTAGAATACCTCAGGTGATTCAGTTTTGAAACTATAGTTAAGACTGAGAAATTTCACTGAAAATTTTCAGGTTCTCCCAACCAGTGTTTTCCCATTCTTCAGACTCTGACACGTGTGCTCCCTAACCTTCTCACCCAGCAACATAGAGAAAGCTACCTGTATCTTTTATGTCTATGGCTGCTGCTTCCCCTGAGGCTCAAACACAGGGTACCATGTCTATTTCTTATACTTTTATCAGAGCTGTGAGGATTTTCTGTATGGTTGGTGCAACATAAATGTCTTTCATAATGATGAGAGTAAATATAATGTGTGTATCACAGTCATTGGGCCAGTGAATTAAGTTGAACATATGTTCTTGATTAATCTGAATCCAAGAATGTGTATATTCTTACTAGTATCTATGAGTTTGTTTTTTTTTTAAAGATGTAATCTTGCTCTCCCGCCCAGACTGGAGCACAGTGGTACAAGCATTCCTCATTGCAGCTTCGAACTTCTGGGTTCAAGAGATCTTCCTGCCTTCTCCTCCTGGATAGCTGGAACCACAGGCATGTGGCCAATATGCCTGGTTAACTTTTAAACTTTTTTTGTAGAGACACAGTCTTGCTGTGTTGCTTTGAACTCCTGGACTCAAGTGATCTGCTGCCTCAGCCTCTCCAAATGCTGGGATTTACAAGGCATGAGCCACCGGGCCAGGCCCTCTAGGAGATCTTAGAGAGAAAGCAGGGATTTTTCTGTCTCCTCTGGTATTCCTTCATATTTTTTCTGGCAATCATTATATTTTATGTTCTATCTAAGCCTATTAAAGAATTTAAAAAATATCTTAAAATATCATTGCATTAAATGGGAAAAAACATTTCAGAGCATCTACTATTTATGTTAAGAAAAGGTATATATATCTTAATATATTGTGTATATTAAATTAGAGATGATTCTAGTAATAATCATCACTTTATTTATATTTACTTTTATAATTTCTGAAGTATTTTCATATACATGATCACATTTTATACTGTTTGATAATGCCAACATATCTGGAACAGATATCTTTGACTGTTTTATAATATCAAATATTTGTTAGAAACTCAGCAGAATTAAAGAGTGATATAGGTTAAATGGTCCAAATTAAAAATTATGATAAAAATATGATTCTTGACTTCGGTTCAGAAGTAGTACTTCCAAAAATGATCTTTTCTGAATTTTTTAATGAAGTTGATGAAAATATTTTTATGGAGACTAGCTAAAGTATATTGATCATTATTTACTTAACTAAATGAATGATTTAATGGCTAATGATTTCCAAATCAATAATATGGGCAAGTTTCCTCTGTGATTTTAGCTCCAGAATTGAATTTATTATAGATTGTCCTCAGAGGCACTTATTTTGCACAGAATTAGTGCTTGGAGGCTTAGGAATAGATTTCATCTGATTTTGTCTGTCTGATTTGTTTAGAAAATGCATTGTATTCAAGGCTTGAGAACCAGCATTACAAATTAAATTCATAAACACTACTAAATATAGGGCAGGAGTTTTGTTTCATCTCAAATGATAAAGTCCCTGTGATTCAGAGTCCAGACCAATATGACATCTTGTAGATCCCCGTGACACCCTCTGATCAGTTTACTTACCACTGTCTCTGAAAATGTCCGGTTTCTTTTGATGGTTTGCAGATTCCAAGACTGAGTAAGGGTAAGGCTTAATTGCAGCATTTTAAGAATCTTTGAATCTCTGTAAGTGCTGCTAAGACAGTTTCAATGCCCGGGGTAGAGTGAGGACTGATCTTTTACCTACTCCTGTCAGTTTAAAAGTTCATCAGTTACTTAGGAGTGGCCTGGGCTAGGCACTTGGGTTGTAGAGATTTAATGAGCCAGGATCAGTGTGGGGGAGAAAAAAATGATCATAGGATAACTTCAGCAAACACTGAAGGAAGTAAGAGCGAGATTTGATTTTTCCTCTTCAAACTGAGATCACATGGAATGTGGCGTACTTGGTGTCTATGACTTTTCGAAGGAGCTGGTAGATCATGGGTGTAATGTGGCCAGAAACTGAGCTGGCTAAGCGCAGTGCTAGTGACCAGGCGTATGTAACTTGTCCAGAGTACCTTTCAGGAAACCTTCTTTCAGGAATAACTGATAGGAGCCTGACTATTTGACATGGTTTCCAAGGAGGATTTTTTTTTATCTTTTCTTCCCTCAACATTTTATTGAGGAAGTTTAAAATTCACAGAAGAATTTAAAAAATTCTACAGTGAATTCTCATAGACCCTCCTAGAGTCTACCATTGACATTTTACTGTACTTACTGTACGTTTGTATATTTCTTGATCTGTCTACCTATCTACACAATTCAGCTTATTTTTGCTGCAGTCAGTTGTAGACATCAGTACACTTCATTCCTTAACATTACACTGTGCATATCTTTAACCAGAGTTAATATTTATTACTCTTTCAATATACAATGAAATAAAAAAATCTTAATTGTTCAACAACTGTATGAATTCTGACAGATACAGCACTTGTGTAATCCTCACTCCTGTCAAGACACAGAATGTTACTATCACCCCATAAGGTCCATGCCTCTTCCCAGTAAACTCCCACCCTGCACTCCCTAGAAGACAACACATGTTCTGATCTTTCCCTAGCACAGATTAATTTTGACTGTTCTAGAATTTAAGTGGAATCATACAGTGTATATTCTAAGATTGGAATTATGGAGTCAAAGAATGTGTTTGTTCAGTTTTATAAGACACTGCTATTGTTACTGACTACCTATTGTGTTTTCTGAGCTCTGGTTCTTCAAGACCATAGGTTTCCTAAGTTTCATCTGCTCAGCATGGCGTGGAAAGTAGCTTGCCCTCAGAGTAGACGCTGTAAAAATGGGAAACTCCTGTTCTTTTCTTGCAAATACGTTGGAGTTCTCTGTGTATTCTGGTTATTAAGCCTTTGTCAGAGGCATAACTTGCGAATATTCTTTCCCATTCTGAGATCCCATCTCAGGATGGGCAAAAGATCTAAAAAGAAACTTCTCTAAAGAAGACAGGTGCACGGCCTTCAGACACATGAAGAAATGCTCATTATCCTTAATCATCAGAGAAATGCAAATCAAAACTACCTTGAGATATCGTCTAATGCCAGTAAGATTAGCCCACATGATGAAATCCCAAAACCAGAGATGTAGCATGGATGTGGAGAAAAGGGAACACTTGTACATTGCTGGTGGGAATGCAAACTAATACATCCGTTTTGGAAAGACGTTTGGAGAATACTAAAAGAGATCTGAAAATAGACTTGCCATTTGACCCTATAATTCCTTTACTTGGTATATACCCAGATGGCCAAAAAACACATTACAACTAAGATATCTGTACCAGATTGTTTACTGCAGCCCAATTCACAATTGC
>CAUYRH010019679.1:0-61210 GCA_963574655.1 Perodicticus potto
AAAAAAACTTCAATACATTTGGATACACTACACATCTTACTCTTTACGCAAGTCTTACTTATTTATCATTACTTATGTGCACAGATGAACGTTAATCTCAATGCAGTGGAGTGGAGGGGAGCGGGGAGGGGATCAATTCACACTTGTTGGGTACAGCACACTATCTGGGTGAAAGAAACATTGACCCAATCTATGCAAAAATGAAGTATGCAAACAAAACATGTGTAACCTGTAATATTGTGAAATTGAAAAAAACATTCTTCTCAAAAACAAAAAAAAGTCTCCAATGACCTCTATATTGTGCAACCACAAATTCCCACTTTTCACCTTAGCTGATCATAGAGTCCTTTAACATGTTCTTGGATTTCAAGACATGACCCTCATTTTTTTTTTAATAATTTTATTAAATCATAATTGTGTACATTGGTGCAATCATAGGGCAGAATGTGCTTCATATACAATCAGAAACATTTTGAATGTACTGTGAGAGATAGCCTTCATAGCATTTTCTTAATCACTATATAAAGACATTGATACTCTACATTTAATAAGTTTCACCAGTACCCTCATTTTTCTCCTCACCCACTACCATTCTATTTCTCTGGCTAGCCCTTCTTCTTCTCCCAGAGCTTTTCATGCCTGAGTGCCTCCAGCCCAGTCCTCTAACTTCTCCTCTAACTACCTTCATTGGTGAGTTTATTATGACTCATGGTTTTCAATATCACTCAGTCAACCCTTCAATTTATATCTGCAGCTCACAATTTTTCCTTGAACTCCACATATATACACGAAATTTACACATTATCATATCCAAACCAGAGCTTTTCTACTGTTGCTTTCTCATCTCTGTTAAGGGATCTACCATTCACTCAGATTCTCATATATAAATTCTTAAACTTATCTTTTACTCCCTTTTTTCTTCACACCCTATATCCAATCTGTTAACAAATTAGGATGACTCTATCTTCAGGTAATGTATAAGAGACAGCCTCTCCTTAGTACCTTCATTGTTACCACATGGGACTAATGCTAACTTCTCTCACCTAGATTATTACAAAATCATCCAAACTGGTTTTCCTGCTTCCACTCTTAACCCACCCAGGCCAGTTCCCCGCAAGGCAGCCAGTATGATCATTTTAAGGTGTAAGTCATATTGTGTCACTCTTCTGCTTTAATACTTGTGTTAAATACCTCACCACCTTGGCAAAAGCCAAATCCTTCAATTGCCTACCAAACCCTACATGTCTGGCCCTGCCATGACCTCTCTGACCTCCACTCCTATTTTTCTTCCCTTTGATCTTTCTGCTTCAGCTGCAATGATTTTCCTGGCGTTCCTGGAAGAAACGAGGAGCCTTTTACTTCGAGGCTTTTTTATTTACTGTTCTACATCCTATATCCAATCTGTTAACAAATCCTGATCTATCTTCAGTTAATTCCACAATCTGACCACTTCTTCTTCTTCTTCTTCTTCTTTTTTTTTTTTTTTAATTAAATCATAGCTGTGTATGTTAATGCAATCATGGGGTACAATGGGCTGGTTTTATATACAATTATACAATTTGAAATATTTTCATCAAACTGGTTAACATAGCCTTCATGGCATTTTCTTAGTTATTGTGTTAAGACACTTATATTCTACATTCAGTAAATTTCACATGTACTCTTGTAAGATGCACCGTAGGTGTGGTCCCACCAATTACCCTCCCTCCACCCAACCTCTTCCCTCTTCTCCCCTTCCCTCCCTCTCCCCTTCTTAGCTTGAAAAAGTTTTCATTTTTTTTTTTTTACCCAATTATCTATGGAACTATTTGCTCACATATTACTGCACTGATAAAGCCTGCCCTCACCGCAACCCATAAACCTCTAGGTATTCCCTAACCCCCTTAACTTTATTTTCTTCATAATACTTATGATCTTCTTGCATATCATGCACCTAAATCACTTATTATATTACATTGTTGGTCTCTCCATACCAGAACAGAAGCTCCATAAAGGCAGAGATATTTCCTGTTTTGGTCAGTGTTTTATCTCCACTGTCTAGAAATACACTTGGCACACAGTAGATAATCAATAATTTGTCTTCAAAGACATAAAATTAGAGACATGAGATACAATTATTTGAAGAATTGGGCCAGGCACAGTGGTTCATACCTATAATCCTAGCACTCTGGGAAGCTGAGGTGGGAGAAGCCTTTGAACTCAGGAGGTTGAGATCAGCCTGAGCAAGAGTGAGACCCCATTTCTACTAAAAAATAGAAAAATTAGCTGTGTGTGATGTTATGTGTCATAGTTCCAGGTACTTGGGAGGCTGAGGCAGGAGGATTGTTTGAGGATAGGAGTTTGAGGTTGCTGCGAGCTAGGCTTATGCCATGGCACTCTAACCTGGGTAACAGAATGAGACTGTGTCTCAAAAAGAAAAAAGTTGGTCATTGTCTTGAGAAGTGAAAAACGTAACTGTCAACATTTGCAGGACCAATCTTTAAAGCACAAAACATTTATACTTAGATTTTCTCATCTTTTTCAGATATTAAAACACAAGAGAATTTATAAAATAAGAACTGCTGGAGCTAATGCCAATCATTTTTAATTTTCTCTAATATTAAACCAACAATTAATTCTATATAATTTCAATTATAATTTCTTGGGAAATGAAAATGGACAGTGGTATTTTTAGTAAACACTGTAGGACCTCATGTTTTCTACAAATGCAGAAAAATGGTCAGTGGCAGCTAACACTAGCTATTTGTGTTGGCGGTACTAAAATGCCCATCTTCCACTTTCCCATATTCACTTCAGCCCAGAATCCCCAAATTTTTTGTAAAGTACTCCAGGCTAAGGTGGGGTGGAGGAGGGAGGTTTATCGCGTAAGCAAGGAAAACCTGCTATTACAATAAAACAGAGGTCTACTTCCTTGGTAGGTTGGTCAGCCTCGGGCCAGGGTGGTTATCTCTCTCTCTGTCTCCCACCTTGAGAGTGTTTTTCTGATTCTCTGTGCCTCCTCTGTTTCCTCTTTTTATCTTTCTTTCCATCACCCCACGGAACATACTCCAAAATCAATCACATCCTAGGTCACAAGTCTAACCTCAGTAAATTTAAAAGAATAGAAATTATTCCTTGCATCTTCTCAGAGCACCATGGAACAAGTTGAACTCACTAACAACAGGAATATGCATACTCATACAAAAAAATGGAAGCTAAATAACCTTATGCTGAAGGATAGATGGGTTTCTTCTTTTTCAAAGCTTAGTTGTGACAAAAACTATCTTGCTAGCTGTCTTTGAAAGGCATGCCATAAACTTTATCATTTGCTGTTCTGGGAAGGTTATATTCCAGAGTTAACAAAATGGGGGAGTAATAAAGTCTAATGAACTTGGGAGTTCAGATCCCAGGGTTATGTAACATTTGACTCCTTTATGAAGGAAGATGATGTTAGATTTTTGGCCTTATTGTTGAATAGTGTAGTGTGTCAGAAGCTGGATTCTAGAGTCACACTCTCGTTCTACCACTTTCCAAGTGTATGACTTGGGCAAGTTACTTAGCTTTGTTCTTTACTTTTATTCTTATTAAGAGGGCATGGTAATAGTACTAACTTCCTGGGTTTACTTTAAAGATTA
This sequence comes from Perodicticus potto, assembly GCA_963574655.1. Lineage (NCBI taxonomy): Eukaryota > Metazoa > Chordata > Mammalia > Primates > Lorisidae > Perodicticus > Perodicticus potto. The sequence goes on from CAUYRH010019679.1 coordinate 3,615, forward strand.
AATGGACTATTAGTATAAAGGGGGGTTTGCTGTGCCTGGTACACAGTGTGTATTCATTGAACATTTGCTATTATTAAGTCCGCTGATTTTTTTCCTAAGTGTAGAAATCAGTATTGTTATCCTCACATTTCCTACCCTTTTTAAGAAAGGTTGTCATAGGGAAGGGACCTCATGAAAGAAGGGTCCTGGTAGAGGAATAGGTGTCATAAGGATCACTCATTGAAAGGAATTCTTCTTCTGCAAAGACAGTTCTCCCATAGAGATTCTGAAATTGGGAAGATTCTTCCTTCATTAGGACCTTTATTGATGAGGATACTTTCCCATGAGGACCTTTCCCCTGTAAGGACCTTTTCTTCATGAGGATCCTATACATTTTGTTTGTTTGTTTGTTTGTTTTGTTTAAAGTGGAAAGTTTATTTGCTCAGTACATCAAATAGGACACAAACACTGTCATGACATATACAGAAATATACAGATCAACATAAGACAATAATCTAGTTTAAATGAAGGGAAATCTCTTTGCATGTTATGACAATATAGTCCCCAAAACAATCTTTTCAGTTAATTACACATTTCAATAAAATGTAGGGCAATGGATTAGTGGAAGTTAGCTTGTGAATTTTTCTTAAAAATAAAATAACTCTATTTTACCTTTTTTACTTAAATACTATAACTAAAATTTACATGTAAGTGTAAAAGGAGATGAATCAGTTAGTTAGGTTTTTTGCTTGAACAGTCTGGAGGAAAATGGTTACTACAAATACAGCAGGCAGACCATTAGCTTGACCCATCTAGAACATAGTGTGCTTAATTTTAGTCTCAAATTGTGCTAAATGCTCATCATGAGTATGGCACATTTTGGTCCATGATGTGGTTGCATGATAGGATGAATGCAAGTTACAGATACAGAATACAGAAGATACAGAAACAGATTACTGTTGCTTTTGTTATTACATGTATATAAAAACATGTGAAACATATATGTGTGTCTGGATATATATATATATTTTAAAGCCAGGTATACTTTCACATAGAAAGGCAGGTTTCCCTAGGAGGAATTTATAGGACATAGTCTGGGTGCGCTCTGTAATGTGAGGCTCTCCATGATGAGGTGCTGGGTCAAACTGAAGGAAGGACTATTTTAAAGTGTCATATAATTTCATGATAGCAGCCTGGTTCCCACAACAACAGTAATTGGGTGTTCTGGAAATGGTCACCATATTCTAATCGTGACATCAATTGCTTCCCTCCTTTATAAGCTGGTAAGCCTGAAATACCAGCATGAGACCATTTTCATGGTTAAATGTTTCAGAAATGTCCTGTCCAAATGTGTAATCAGCACTATGGGGTGAAATACCCCACCCATCATGATCATCTGGATTTTACCATACCAGATCACACCATAGGCCCTCAGGTGGAACTTCTTATAAGCCCTCCAGGGCTCTTACTTGATCTAGTGTGTCTAGGGATGGAGAGAGGCCCCTGTGGAGGCAGAATATCTGTCTATCTCCTAAAGCGGTAAGTGGAAGATAATCAAATAGATCTGTAAAATATTTCCAAACATTGGTATTCCCATACTTTTGTAGACATTCATCATAAAAGCCATATACTTGGGTAAGTTGTTGGCTTCCATGATTTCCTCTGGATAATGCACCTTTAATGCTACAAGTAGAGTAACAGTCTTCACTGAATAATAACTTCTATGTGGTCACTGAAGAATAGTTTGTATCTGGCGATTTCCCACCAATTCTAAGGAGTTCCATAATGTCATGAAATTGGCCATGCACATCTCCACAGACAGTAACAGGACAACAAATCTCTTGCATATTTGACTCTTTCCATTAATGATTTAGTCTTTTTGCAGTGTCTGCACTTGGTTTTTGTTAAACTATTTACACTCATTTAGCTCCCCATCTTCTTGTCCAGCTCCTTAGTGACTGCCTTTTCCTTCATGGTAGCCCAATCCCTTTCCCGTTGACTCCCTCCCCTTCCCAGAGTGCTATTCCCCTCTCCTGGGGCTGCCTACTCCCTGAAGGGGAGGAGGGAACCATGCCTGCCCAAGCCCCAGGATCCTATACTTATGGGAGCTATTCTGTCATGAAGACCCTATTCCTGTAGGATAGGTACCTTGAAGACCATTTCCATATAAGGGTTAATCTCCTTGTCTTCCAGGAAGACATTTTTCCCATTTAGTCTTATCTCCCCTGTGCATGAAGATTCTTTCCTAAAGAGAACTGTTCCTCCATCAGAGTTCTTGCTTCTTAAGGACTCTTACTCTCAAAAGTGGTATCAAGAGACCCGATGGGAGAAATTAGCACCTAACTTTTGGACAATTTCTCTTCCTGAGCTCCTCCAGCCAGATCATTAGGCCCTAGTCATTCACTCGGTTGACATTATGCACAGTTGACCAAAGTCCTTCTCTTTCATTTAGTTATACATCTGGCTTTTGGGAGAGGGCCAGTGGTAGCAGGTAGGTATGGACAAGACCCTGTCATTATAATAGTGACCTTGATTATTTTCCTCTGGATGAGGATACCACAGTGGGAAAACAGAGTATACAAGTCACATGCACTTTAGGTCAGGATGCCCTGACAGTGCATTTGCTTGAAGAATATCATATCAGTGAGGGTCAAAAGAAGGTGCACAGCAAGTTGAGTATTCTGTTCCAGGAAGGTGCATGGTACATGAGTGGTGTTCTATGTTTCTTGTTCTCAAAGAACTAATGGTTGGTTTTTGTTAAACTGGAAGATATATGGAATATAAACAAAGTGGAATGAACTGGTGCTGAACTATTGTTTTGTTCATTTTTGTCATTTAATTTATAATAATTATAAATATATTGCTTAAAATTATCACAACTTAAAATTAAAAGCATAGTATTTTAGATAGAGATAATGCATGTATCAAGACCTAGACCAACATTTCCCCAAGCCAGGAGCACAGAGTTGGCAAAGAGATACTGTGAGAGATGAGGCTGAAGAATCCTCTTCACTTCAAACCCTAAAAGAATCCTAAAAATTCTTTTTATGAGATTCTGTAGACAATGAGAATCCAGAACAGCTTATTCAGGAAGGAAGTAATTCCAGTCAGACAGGTGGAAGATTGACCTGTACAGATATAGAACTGAAAAAGTGAGAGACTGAAAAGAAAGGGGTGTGTTAATGTGTCATTGCTAGGACCCAGCCCAGATGCCGAAGGCCTGAAGTACAACAGCATCTGTGGGTTAGAAAAGAGGAGAGAGAAATGAAAGCTTGAATTATCCCTCTTCAGTGATCAGAGGTGATGTGTGTAAGGAAGATGAGAATCAGACATGCCTCAAAGTTTCTAGCATGGGTGATTGGAAATTAAGAATCAGTGTCACTTGCTCACCAGGACCATCATAGACAAACACCTTTGATCCTAGAGCAAGGTAGAGAAGTGGGGGGAGGGATGGTGATTAGAACACTGGGATAGGAATTAGAACATCCATGTCCTACTGGTTAGTTACCTACGTGGGGGTAAAGATGTTAATTAACCTCTTTAGGTCTTAATCTCTTCCTTGATAATTTACATTTATTGCTGATCTTTGCATGTGGGAAAAGTCTGTGTGGAGGTCTATACATTTATGTTTCCTACTGAAAATTAAAATCAGCAATTTGTTCTTCTTTTGGTTGTTTGAATGTTCAAAATAGAGGAAAGACACCTGGATGAGACATTTCCACAGACTTTGCAATTCCCTTAAGAGAATCCAAGAGCCCTTAAACTTTTCTTAGGTTCTTTTGAGGTTTTTCATCCCAGAGACTGTCATCACATGTCCTCTATCTTGTCCACAATTTTAGCAGGTGTGTGTAGGTGGAGCTCAAAGTTAAAAATAACTCCAGTAAACTCACATATCTTTTTTTTTCTGCAAATTGCTGTTCAGTTGAAGTTCTTAAATTGCTAGCATTTCACTTAGTGGTTAAACATAACTAGAAACAAAGACGGGGCCACTAATAACCACACTGTTCCTCCTCCTCACTCCTAAATTAACCTCCCCATAACACATAGCAGTAACGTGATAATAATTATCTATCTATGTGCACAAACTGTCAAGAGTATAATAATTATAATGTAATCCTTTTTGACAATGATTCTAAAGTTGGATCACATCCTGAAAAAAAGGGATATAATGTTGATGAGTTTCTTAGAGCATAAATTGCGACAGATCGGTTATGTAGCTTCACTGCCTTTCAGGGGTTCTCAACCTGTGGGTCGCAAACCATAGGAACTGTATTAAAGGGTTGCGGCATTAGGAAGGTTGAGAACCACTGCCTTAGATAGAAGAGCAGCTGGCTCCAGAGTGAGGACAAAACTGGGAGAGGAGTACCCAGTACTGACACCTGGAGAAACTCAACTCAATTATTTAGTATTCCCTACCAGCTGATCCCATGCTGAGTTAATTGTTGGTGACTTCAGAGATACCAGGCAGAACTGTAGAAGGAAGGGCTCAGATGGGGGATCACTTTGCCATCCCATGTGACTGAAGAAGCTTTCATTGTGTTACTGTGGAACCCACCAAATATCTGCATACTGGAATGGATTGGACATATAATTTTAAGCACATTGGAGAATAATGGACGTCTCCTAAATTCTGTTCCAGAGAGCCATCTAAATTCACAGTACTAATTTTTCCAGCCTTTCACACCTCCATGGATGTGATCTATTAACAAAGAAATGTCATGGCTGTGAATTAGCTAATGGTATCATCCTAAAGCTTCAGACTTTGGGAAGAAAGAGTAGAAATGTGAATAAAGAAGGAAGATCTGCTAACTTGTCATGCTCCTCTTTCAGAGGAGTAACCTACCTCAGAAGTTAAGAAGACCCCGGACAAACAAAACAAAATAAAACAAAATGAAATAAATAGAAAACTCAGAGAATTCCTCTTAACTAACTCAACAGGGCCTAGAAATGAAGGCTGGTTATTGGTAATCAATGTGTGTGGAGTGAATTATGATCATATTAGAGTTTCCAGCCAACTGTGCAGTATGCAAGGATTTATGAAGAGTGGGAATAACCCCAAGGGAGCACCCCCAATGACCTGGGAAGCAGAGGTTGAACTGAAGGTCCTGGGGACAGTAGGCTGACATCAGAGATGCCTCAAAATTTCTAGCACGGGTGATTTCTAGTCCTCCTGCTCAGTGGGCTTCCTTCTGTTTGGTTAGGTAGAATGTTTGGGGAGGGGAAAGAGGGTTCAAGACTTGGAGAGAATGTCTTCACTGCAAAGACAATTTCTCTTCAAGCCTGGCTCCTTTGCATGTAATTTCTCTTCAAGCCTGGCTCCTTTGCATGTATTTACCCAAATGCCCATGTATCACCCCTCAAGAAACTAGTATTTCTCAATAAATTCAAACCTTCATTTTTTTCCTCAAATCTCAAAGATTTGAACACTTTTATGTTTGAGTCATTCAACATTTAATACCATCCAAGTCCTTAAGCTAAATAGGCATAAATATCCTATCACATATGCATGAATAAACATAAATAAGCCTTCACCAAAATTTGTATATAATAGAATCTATACATGTTTCCACATTTTTATATCTATGTATCTATCTAATTTATTTAGCTATCTATGTACTATCTATCTATAGATCTATAAATATAGTAATTAAAAGTTAAAGATGCCAGTAGCAACGTATAGTCCAGTTTGAATAAATATTGCTGTCAGAAGTTTAATAATAATAGTGAAAACTCAGTGAGATCAGAGAGGACTGAGTCAATAAAGGAAATGTAGACAATCTTTTTTCTTTCATTGAAAACAGGAAAAAATTCTTTTTTTCTTTTTCTTTTTCTTTGTTGCCCTTAGTAGAGTGGCGTGGCAACATAGCTCACAGCAACCTCAAACTCTTGGGCTCAAGTGATCCTCTTGCCTCAGCCTCCAGAGTAGCTGGGACCAAAGTGCCCCCCATAACACCTGGCTATTTTTAGAGATGGGAGGAGGTCTTGCTCTTGCTGAGGCTGGTCTTCTGTGCTCAAGCAATCCACCTGTCTTGGTCTCCCAGAGTCCTAGGATTACAAGCATGAGCCATTGCACCCAGCCTAGGAAAAATTCTTAAAGAAAAAAAATATGATGGAAATTAAAAAAAAAATTTTGAAGAAGGGTACTGCAATGGAACTTCTGGATTAAACTGAGTAATGTACCTAGTTTGTATTTCACTTCTCACAAAGAAATGTTCCCAGAAGTTTATCCAGATAAAACATAAACTTACCAAAAGAAAAAGACTCCTAGTGTTTGGATGTTATTAACACAGAAGGAAGATGTGCTCCAGTCTTTGCCCAGGCGAAAACCACAGATGGCACATACTTTCCCTAATGATGGATATGGCTTGATTTTAGCTCTGTTCCTTGGGAATGCTGCTTTTTATCATTTGCAGAGACCAGGAAGATGTATTGATCAAATGCACCAATCCCATTCTCTGTTTACAGGTCAGCCCTTTTATAATATTTCTCTTCTCAGACCCAGATTTCCACTGGTTCATTTTCCTCAAGGATATAACATTAGAAGTGAGAAATGATTAATATCCTCTTAAGAATATTCAGGGAAGTGGGGTCTAATTATTCTCAATTTACTTGTTTTATAAAGAGATATAAGTTGGCTAATGATTAGGATGACCATGTAATTTATTTTCTAAGCCAGGACCCTTCTCTGAGTGAAAACAAGGGCTATTTATTAATTATGGTAGGATAATGGACAAAAATGGGATTAATAGGCCCCCTATTTATAATGAAAATAAAAACATACATCTAGCCAGGATTTATTGATTTATTGCACATTTCAAACTAAAGCACACTTAATATTTAACCCTAACATGGTTATGTGATTTTTATTTTAATTTCCCCTTAAGGGAGAAAACATATATTAATCTATTAAAAAATGCTCTATTCAACCTTTTGCATGGAATCTTTTTTTTCCTCTTACTTTCTAGGTAAAATAATCACAAATGGAACTTAAATAAATCTGTTACATAAAACACTGAAAAATGATGTCCCTCACAGAAAACGGATTAAGAAGCCTGGTAGCTGCTAAAGAAATATTCCCAGAGTTCAGAGAAAAATGAAGATATTAAAACTATGTAAGAAAAGATATGTGGGGAATAGATGCAGTTTATTAACTATACTTCATAGCAAGACTTAGAGAAGGACAGGGCAGACTGTAAAACTGAAAATAAGGGGGGAAAGATTAAAAATACTTTTCTCTAAGATTAAAAACAAAGTAAAATAAAATCCATCCAAATCCAAATCTAGAGAAATGAAAAGATTCACTAAGGGGCAGATAAGATGAGTAATAAACACACATTCCTTTGAAATTTTTAGAAACAAAGAAAAAATAATCCCATAAATATCTATAAAGACAAAAAGTAAAATAAAAAGTAAGCAGTCATCTATTTATTCAACAAGTATTTCCTGGGTACTGTGATGGATTGTGTTATTGTTCCTGAATTGCTGCCCTGCCCATGAGAGGACTAGTACATCCCTGCTTGTTGCCATGTGACTTGCGTGGTAGCTGGAATGTGCTTTCCCATTGTTACTAGGCTTAGTCATATGACTTCCTTTGGACAATGGATTGTGAGCAGAAGTGTTGTGTGCTCCATCTACACAGAAGATTCTTCCATTGTTCTTTCCTTTCTCCTCGGAGACAATTTTTCCCAGACAGGATCTGCTCTATCAGAATGGATACTGGGATAAGAAAGACGAAAAGACAGCTATAGCTGTGGAACAGAGTCTCAGCCTGCCTGCAACCAACACACAATGTGATGGAGAAATAAACTCTTGTTGGTTAGAGCAACTGACATATTAGGGTTACTTGTTTTAGCAGGATAATCAAGCAAAAACTGATAAATAAAAATGCCTGTGGTGTGCTGGTTACTCTGCTTGGTGCTTCAAAATTAGTCAACATGAGCTCTTGCCGTCACGGAACTTATGGTCTAGTAAGTCATCCTATGAACTTTACCTACCGAAAGATGATGGATCAATATTCATTGCTTTTAAGACAAAGGCTAAGTCAACATATTCTCAAATTTGTGTTAATTTATATAACATCCTTTTTATATATTGTTGTGGAAAATTAGGGACATGACTAAGGCAACTGAAATATGAATCAAAATATGCTTTTGAGAATGAAAACATTTGATTTAACTAGGACTGCTAATGAGCATGGAAAACAGGGGCACATCAATTTGTTTATTTATTCATTCAGTAACTATTAAATGCAGTTGGTATTATTTTCCTGAAGAACTAAAGAAAATCAACTATAAAACTATTAGGACTAATAAAAGCATTTCCTACAGTGGCTAGTTGCAAAAATATGCAAATGAAACACCGTTAGGTTGTGTACTTGCAGATATAATTAGGAGAAAGATCTCTGTCATTATAGCAACAAAATTATAAAACATCCAGGAATACAGTCAACAAGAAATGTGGCACAAGGAAAACTTTACTAAGGGATATAAAGTGAATGAGATTTACTACTGTGAAAATCTCATTTCCACCAAATTAACTTGTACATTTATCATAACAACCCCCCCCCCCCCAGGTTCTAAAAAGCTTACCTCAGGCTGCAGTGCCAGCAAAAAGGAAGACAGAATCTGAAACCTGGTCTTTCAGATTCGTTCTTTTCAAGATTTCCTATAGCCCCCATCTACTAAGAAACAAAATGTTGTTTTAGAATAAAGGTAACTTGCAACTCCAAAAGCCTGTAAGGAAACCTGGTGTAATTGTCCTAGCTGTGTGGGAGAATCGTTAGCTCAATCCATCCTCTTAGAGGGTTTCTCCTCCATTGCCCCCCCAGCAGTTCTCAACCTATGGGTTGCGACCCCTTTGGGGGTTGACCCTTTCACAGGGGTTACCTAAGACCATCCTGCATATCAGATATTTACATTACGATTCATAACAGTAACAAAATTACAGTTATGAAGTAGCAACAAAGATAATTTTATGGTTGGGGGTCACCACAACATGAGGAACTGTGTTAATGGGTCATGACCTTAGGAAGGTTGCGAACCACTGCCAGGTAACCCGAGGTATGCCATGTACACCATCCAGGTGGTGGCAGCATTGAAAAGAATCCTTCAAGTAGAGTTCTGGCTGGATCTTTGACTTAATGCCTCTTCCCTGTTGGATCCCAGGGCAGTTACCACATCCTTAAGAGTCATTACTGATTTCTGCCTTTGCTCTGGTCTTGCTGATATATACCACATAGCTTCAGCAGCCACAGACAACTGTGATAGTCTTGCCTTGCACTTTCCCCTCTGTGGCTGTTCTTGATAATGTTTGATAACCATGTCCCAATTTATGTGATTAGTTAGTATCATTATTTTCACTGTTTCTAGTGTCAGCTTGGTCAATTTAAGTGTTTTTGGATACTCTCGTGCTTTTGACAAAATGGAGTCATAAACCTTTTTTTGGTGGTTCTCAAACAGGGAAAAGTTTTAATTTTATTTAATCATGTACAACATCATGTTTTGATATGTGTATACATTGTGAATGTCTAAATCAAGTTCCTTAACATGTACGTTACCTCACGTACTTATTTTTTACATTCATAACACTTAAAATCTACTCTTTCAGCAATTATCAAGTATACAATATATTGTTATTAACAGTAGTCCCCATGATGTATTAATACAATAAATTTCTCAAACCAATTCCTATTGAAATAGAAAACTATTGAAATTTTGTCCCCTATGACCAATATCTCCCCACCCTCCAGACTCTAGTAGCCACTGTTTTACTCTGTTAGTTTTATTTCTTTACACTCCACACATAGGTGAGGTCATATGGTATCTGCCTTTCTGTGCCTTGCTTATTTCACTTATCATAATTTCTTCCCAGGTTCATCTAAATTGTTGCATGTGACAGAATTTCCTTCATTTTTAAAGGCTGAATAGTATTACATTTCATAACTACATCACATTAAAAAATATCTATTCATTTCTTGATGGGTACTCAGGTTGATTTCATATCTTGGCTATTGTGAATAATGAACCTAGGAGTACCAATATCTCTTTGACATAATAATTTCATATTATTTGGATATATACTCAGTAGTTAAATTGTTAGATCATATTGTAGTTCTGTTTTTAAATTTTTGATGAAACTTTATACAGTTTTCCATAATGACTTTACTAATTTACTTTCCCATCAATAGTGTACAAGACTTCTCTTTTCTCCACATCCTATCTATCCTTGTTATTTTTTATCATTTCATTAATAACTGTTCTAACAATTGTCAAAAGACAGCTCATTGTGGTTTTAATTTGCATTTCCCTGATAATTAGCACTACTGAGAATCTTTTCATATACTTGTTGGTTATTTGAGAAACATCTATCCAAGTTTCTTGTCCTTTTTTTTTTTTTTTCAATATTTGTTTTCTTTTTTCTTTTTTGTTTTTTTGAGGCAGAGTCTCACTATATTACCCTTGGTAGAGTGTCGTGGCATCACAGCTCACAGCAACCTCAAATTCTTGGGTTTAAGCAATTCTCTTGCCTTAGCCTCCCAAGCAGCTGGGACTATAGGCGCCTACCACAACACCCAGCTATTTTGTTGTTGTTGTTGTCATTGTTGTTAAGCAGGCCCAGGCTGGGTTTGAACCCTCCAGCCCCATGTATGTGGCTGGAACCCTAACCACTGAGATACGGGCGCTGAGCCATTAATGTTTGTTTTCTTACTACTGAGTTTTTTGAATTCTTTATATATTTTACATATTAATTCCTTATCAGATTAACCCCTTATCAGAAACATTCATATGTTTCATGAATATTTAAAGGAAGAAATGAATGTGGTCAGAGTAGAGACAAGGAGGCTAAATACGAGGCCAGTTTGGATTATAAGTAATCAAGGTTTGACTTTGGAGGCAATAGAGATGGCTAGATTGAAGGCTAAGTTTGATCTTTCAGAGGTAGAGTTATGAAAGTAGCCCCTGTCTGGATGTTATGTGCAGTAAAGAAGAGAACATCAAAGGTGATGGAAGCTGTTGGCTTGGTTCAAAAGAAGACTGGATGTGTTCAGAGTGGAAATAGAGGGGAAGCAGAGAAGATAATTTTAAGGTAGAAACTGTAGTCCTATAGAAATTGAATTTAATAAAGTATATAGTACTCTAAATGTTTAAGGTAGGTTTAAATATTTTTTACTATGGGAACTTTCTTCCTTCTTTTGAACCTAAATTTCCAGTATGTAATTTCAACTTAGTTTGATAAAAAATTTTCTACCTTTTTAATTTAAGACTCCTGAATGAATGTTTGTTTTAAAGGAAGAAATAAATATTTGAAAAGAGTAAACAGTTGAAAAATTAAAATGTGAATAATTTACAAGCTGACTGTGAGTTATTTGTTGATTGCTAAATTATGTGTTCATTGAATGCTGATTATGTTTAAATATCTCCTTCAGTGTTGCTAAGGGAAACACTTTCTTACCTGACTTTTGTGCACATACTTTATTTTTGTGCATACTATTCCCAGTTTATTTTTTATTTTTTTGCAGTTTTTGGCTAGGGCTGGGTTTGAACCTGCCACTTCCGGCATATGGAACCAATGCTCTACTCCTTTGAGCCACAGAAACTGCCTTATTTTTTACTTTTTAAAGAATAAGTATTCTTTTTCATAAACATATTTGTTCATTTTAAAATTTAAAAATACAAGAAAATGGGGCATGTAAAAAGGAAGAAATTACCTAAAATTCCATCATCTAGAAACAACCTTTTTAAATATTTGTAAATAGAATTTTAGATATAACTTAAAAAAATTTTCCCTCTTTTTTTGTTTTTATTTTAAAACTATTAAAGGGGTATGAGTGTTTTTCTACATGGATACCTGGATAAACATGAGTACATGTTTTTCTTACATGAATACCTTATTTTTTGTTTTTATTTTAAAACTATTAATTAAGGGGGCATAAGGGTCTTTCTTACATGGATACCTTGCATAATGCTTAAGTCGGGGCTCTTGGTGTGCCCCTCACTAGAATAGTGAGTATAAATAATAGCTAAATCTTTATCTCACACTCCTGCCCTTCCCCATTCTTGGTTTCTCACTTCCTTTATATTACTTTTAGCCATTATGTACCCATCATTTAGCTCCTTCTTGCTGCTGAGAACATATGGTGTTTGGTTCTCCTTTCCTGAGATATTTCATTTAGGTCAATTAATGGTCTACAGTTCCATCCAAGTTTATGCAGAATACATTATTTCATTCCTTTTTATGGCTGAGTAATACTTCATAGTGTTTATGTATGTATGTGTATATATATATACATATGAGTATACTCTATATAGTATTTATATACTAGTATTGTATATATAGTATAGTACATATATACTATATATATTATGAAGTATTACTCAGACATAAAAAGGAATGATATATATATATATAATATATATACACATATTTATATATATGTGTGTGTATGTATGTAAACACATACACTACACTTTCTTTATTCACTCACGAATTGATAGTCATAGAGGTTGATTCCACATCTTTGCAATGGTGATGAATATTTGAGTGCACGTATATTTTTGATAAAATGACTTTGTTTCCTTTGGGTAAATACCCAGAAGTGTGTGAATGGTAGGTCTACATTATTTTCTGTGAGGACTGTCCATATTGTTTTCCATAAAGGTTGTACTAATTTGTGCAACAGTATATAAGTGTTCCTATCTCTCTGCGTCCACGCCAGCATCTTTTTCTTTTTTTTTTAACGTTTTAATCATAGCTACTCTGATAGAGGTAAGGTGGAATCTTTTTATTATAATTTCAATTTACATTTCTCTGAAGGTTAATGATATTGAGAAATATTTCATATGTTTGTTGGCCATTGGTCTATTTTCAAAAATCTTCTGTTCATGTCTTTTGTCTACTTTGTGATTTTTTTTTCTTGCCAATGTGTTTGAGTTCTTTGTAAAGTCTTCACATTAGCCCTTTGTCAAATACGGTTTGTAAATATTTTCTCCCATTCTGTGGGTTGTCTATTCACTCTGTTGATTATTTCCTTTGCTGGAAGCTTTTTAATTTGATTAAGTCACATTTATTTTTCTTGTTGCTACATTTGCTTTTGGGTTCTTTTTAAAAATTTTCATTTCAGAGTATTAAAAGGGTACACACAATTGGGTTACATAATTTGCATTTGTATATTTTAAGTCAATGTTGTAAGTATGCCTCATCCAGAATATCTGCATAGCACCCATTAGTGTGGTTTACCCTCCCCCTCCTCTTCTTCCTCCTACTAGATTTCCATTGAGTTTTACTTCCATATGTACACATAATTGATGACCAATTCCAGTTGAGAATTGAGTACATGTAATGTCCCTTTTTCTATTCTTGAGATATTTCACTTAGAAGAATGGTGTTCAGTTTTATCCATGCTAGTACAAAAAATACTAGATCACCATTTTTTTTTTTTATGGCTGAATTTTACTCCATGGTATACATATACTGCATTTTATTAATCCATTCATGGTCACTTGGGTTGTTTCCACATCTTTGCAATTGTGAATTGTAATATCATAAACATTTGAGTGCATGTGTCTTTTTGATAAAATGTCTTTCCCCCCCACTTTGGGTAAATGCCTAGTAGTGGGATTGCCTCTCACCACTCACAAAAATTAAATCACAATGGATGAAGGACTTAAACCTAGGCCTGAAAGTATAAGAATTCTAGAAGAAAGTACTGGACTAATAGTAATCACAGTAATATCAAAAATAAACAAATGGAACCTGATTGAATTTCTGTATAGACAAGAACACAATCAATAGAGTAAATAGACTATAGAATGGGAAAAAAATTGAATGCATTGTATCCGATAAAGCACTGAAGGACTGGTAACTAGACTTTACAAAGAATGCAAGCAAATCAAGAAAAAATATCAACCAACCCTAGTAAATAGTGGGCAAAAGACATGAGCAGAAACTTTTCCAAGGAAGATAGTCTAATAGCCAACAAACTCATGAAGAAAATGCTAAACATCTCTAATCCTGAGGGAAATGCAAATCAAGACCACAATGAGATATCACCTAACTCCAGTAAGAATGGTTCATACCAAAAAGTACTAAAGCAACAGATGCTGGGATGAATGTGGAGAGAAAGAAACACTCATTCACTGTTGGTGGGATTGCAAACTAGTGTAATTTCTATGGAAAGAACTATGGAGGTATCTCAAAGAGGTAAAAATTGCCTTTGGGGTCTTAGTCATAAATTTCTTTGCCTAGGCTGATATCTAGAAGAGTTATTCCCATAATTTCTTCTAGAATTTTTGTGGTTTCATGCCTTAGATTTAAATCTTTTATCCATCTTCTATTAATTTTTATATATAGCGAGAGCTAGAGGCCCTATTTCATTCTTCTACATGTCGCTTTCCAGTTTTCCTAGTAACATTTATTGAATAGAGCTTACTTTCCCTGGTTGTATGCTTTATTAAATATCAGTACATGTAGATATCCATACACACACAAACATATACACACACATATACAAATACATATACACATGAATACCGGGGGGAAAGAGATGGAGAGGGAGTGGTATGGGGAGAAGAAGGGGAAAAGGGAGGGGGGAGAAGGGCAGAGGGAGGGAGAGAGGAAGGGGAAGAGGGAGGGGGAAAGGGGGAGAGGGAAGGGCTGAGGGAGGGGGGAGAATGGGGAGAGGGAGGGACAAGGAGGGAGAGAGAACAAAATATCAAGATTGGAATCATAAAGCATATGCTATTTTTACTGAACATATTAAGCACAATCCTTCTTTAATTTAGTAGAGATAAATTTACAGTGAAGTTTAGAAAACCAGTAATGTCATAATCCTTACAGTTGCTTAGACTAAGTTTTACATTTAAATGATTTTAGTGATAACCATCAGTCCTTGTTTTGTGCTTCTCCTTCCTATTGTTTGTATTTTAAAATGTGTATTTGCTAGAAGAATTTCATCCTTTAGCAGTTTTAATAAGAAAGGCCCCCAAGTGTCAGCTTTTCTAAGTTATTGCATACTAGAGAATGTATATTAATTGCTTTTATGCTTTATACTTGAAGGAATACATATAGGGTATTATTTCCTCAGGACATTTAAAACTATTTGTCTACTGATTTCTAGTGTTGATAGTATTACTTTGGATAAACCTAAGATCAACTCATTTTTTTCTGCTTGAGTGATGGGCTGGTATTTCCTTTTTAATAACTGAGTTGTTAATTATTACATATGTAGAAAAATCCACAAAACATAAAACAAGTGCCTATGTATTCCCCACCTAGGTCAAGAAGAAGCTCATTGCCAATACTCTCTGCTGACGTGACTTCTCATGGAGGGTTCACCTCCTTGCATCTTTGATTTTTCCCATTCTTGTGATAGTAATTCTTTATTATGTTATTAGCTTTTCAGTGCCTTACAAGAATTTTTTCAAAAGTATTTTGTCCACTTTTCCATAGGTGTCCTCAGTGGGAGGGTTGCTCTGAATTGCATAATTCACCATTACCAAAAGGTAAAGTTCCCAAGGAACTTAGCCTTGAATTTCAATGATTTTGGAAGAATATAATCATGGTACTTATCAATATTTACTTTTTTCTGAGGAAAAAGGAGGTCACTACTCTTTTCATCTGTAAATTTAATTCTTTATGTCTAGAAAATTTTCCTTATTCAATAATTGAATTCTTGCACTATTTTTGGTGCTATAATAATAATTTTGTGTGGAATGAATTTTCTTTATCTTCTATAACCATCACTATCTCTATAACTAATTTTCAAAGTCAAGATCTTATAGAAGTGTTTCATGTATACAAAAGAGTGCTTAAATTTTGAGTGTGTAGCTTGATGAATTTTCCCAAAGTGAACACATCTATGTAAACAAGACTTAGTTTAAAAAGTCCAACCTTACTTGAGTTCCAAAAGTCTCTCTTATGCCTCCATCAATAAGTATTCAGTGTTTTAACTTTCAACACAAGAGATTAGTTATGTTTGATTTTTAACTTTATATAAATGGAATTACAAATATGAAAATTTATATAGTCTTTTGTTTCAAACTTATTTTATTCAATAATACATAAATAAGTTTTATCCATGTTGATGTGTGTAGTTTCTTATTCATTATTTTATCACATACTTTATATCACATAATTTTTATCACATTATTTATATCACATAAAACCATTTTATGATTATAATTTATTAATGAATTAATGAACTTTGGAATGTTTCCAGGTTTTGAGAGTTATGAATGATGATGTTAACATTCTAGTATGTCTTTCATTGAACATGTTTATATACATTGCTTTGTATATTTTTGTAAAAATGGAATTGCTGAGTCATAGAACAGGCACTTGCTCAACTTTAGTTGTTAACTGTCCAACAGTTTTCTAAGCTGGTTGTACCAATTTGCATTTCCACCAGCAGCAGATGCTAGGAGAGTTCTCAGTTTTCCACATTGTTACCCTCACTTGCTATTGGTTCTCTTTTTAATTTTAGCCATTCTGGCAGATGGTTTTTAGCTAACTCCATTCACTTCTTTCCAATTCATGTTCTGGATTTCCAAAGACTTTAATTCTGCATTTTTCAATACAAGCTTTCTCTTTTCTGGGTCTCAATTTTTTTCATGTCTAAAATAAGTATATTTTCCTGAATGTTGCACTAGTGGCAAAAAGCTTCCTAAGCTGCTTATTTTCTCTTTTTACTATACATCCAAAATTCTCTTTATAGGTTTCTCAAATAGTTGTTTTTTGGCAACTAAATATCACAATGAAAAATTGAGCTTTCCTAGGAAATCTCAACTTAAATTTTATGACTTCTTTTTCAAGACAACTTAGGGGAAGCAGCACTAGAGCTAGAAGGAGTACTGGCATTTTGTCTGATCATTCTAGAAACACCGATCACCTAATGTTGTTAAATAAATGTTAAGTGAGCCACTTTCTTTGATTACAATTTGACCTAAAACAATTCCTGGTAAGAGCAGAATGTTGTTGTTGGGGTTTGGATCCACACTGTTGTGAATGTTTTTCATTTTTTTCCTATGCCTTTTATTCTATTCAGCACTTTGATGTCCTCAACACTGAGGTGCAATAAGGCTGTGTGCAGTATCATTTTATACCTCCTGTTAACCTTCACTAAGGAGCTGTGTAAACAAAATCAAACTAGAGAGAGACCCCATTCTCAGCTGTAAAGACTGATGATTATCCTATAGCTCCTTCAACAGGAAGGATGCCTCTCAAAGACTAGCAATCAATCCTCTCTGAAGGATTCCACCCTGAAGCCCTACAGTTGCACAATGTCAGGTGATCACTGCTTGATTATTCCTCACTGGAAATGGCTCTGGCTATTTATATTTTTCTGCATTCATGTTTGTGACGTTTAGAGCTTGCTCATTGTTGGTGCTGCTGCTGATCATACTAAAAACAAAGAAGAACCTACAAAATTTTTGCTTTTATCCTTTCCCTCAAGTTTTGTAACAAAATTTGTATAGTGACCTCATTCATGCCTGAAACATGAATATCAGTGATTCTGTTGACACAGGCTTCATTCACAAAGGTTTCCTTTTTAGAGGTAGTTGAGTAATGGGCTTTCAAGATGAAAGACTCCAGATCAGAAATTCTCATCTTGTTATCTTTTTGAGAGAGAACATGTCTCACTGTCCAAGATCAGAGAGGAGATAAAACTTTCCATTAATCAATCTAGTTACTTGAATTCTAGTTATACTTTTTTTTTTTTTTTGTAGAGACAGAGTCTCGCTTTCTCATCCCTCGGTAGAGTGCCGTGGAATCACAGTTCACAGCAACCTCCAGCTCTTGGGCTTAGGTGATTCTCTTGCCTCAGCCTCCTGAGTAGTCTAGTTATACTTTTATGTGACTTACATATGTTAGCCCTATCTTAGTTAAGATGAATAGGTTCCATGAGAGGACTGATGTGCTCATTGTAGATGTGCGGATCAGTAGCAACTCAGCTGGAGGAACACTGAGGTTGAAGTGTTTGAGTCTGCCATCCAACACACAAACTTTCTCCCTGAAGCATCTCATCTAACCAAGCACAGCTTGCAGACTGCATGCCAGAAACAGCCATGCAGAATTAATATCTAGGTCAAATGCTATAACACAATGTCTTTGCGTTACACCAGAATTTTGGAAACTAACTATGGGGTTTCAAAGCTGGGATAAAGCTGTGTATCAGAATTATGCAGTGGCTGGGGTTCAAGGAAAGTGGAAGGCTTTGTTTAGCTATAAAGGGGCTCTAACTTCAGAAGAGTGATGAGAACACAAACACAAGGTAGCAAGTCAGGCTTTGTGTGAGACATTTGGCAATGTCACCCATCTGTACTTTTGGCATATGGAGTTTCTATGTATATGCTCACTGGGGAAAGCTCCCAAAATAGTGTCTCTTTGGCTACTTCCCTGGGCAAACACAATCCCTCCTTCCTCCAGGGCCTGCTAGTTGGGCCGCATTAGGCAGTATGCATTTGGCTTTCCAATTCTTCCTGTTTTGTGAATGTTGGTGTAAGGGGGCCATAAAAATCTGCTGAAGGAGGAAGTAATACACCTAAACCTCTTTAATGGATGGGTTTTATTATGTTTTGATGAGACCTACATGAAACACCTGTGCCTCATTTATTCTTTGTTTATCATATTTCTTGGTTTTCACATTGACTACACTGTGTATATAATAAAACAATTAAGATGGAGAGACTGCTATGCAAAGTAGTTCTTGATGGAGTATTTAGGGGCCTCTTAGAACTTGGCCATGGAACATGCTACCACCTCAGGCTGCCAGTAACATGATGCAGATGAAATGGACTAGCATCACTGTGGGTTCTCTCCTAGGTCTTCAGAGCACCTGCCAACAAGATCACAGTGGAATCTGTGAGAGCAGCTGCCCTCAGGAGGCAACAGGTGTGTGAGGACAGCTCTTTACTCACAATGCTTTCATCCCAAGATGGCTATTTACATCTGAAATGTATTTAAGCATTTTTTTCTTGATAGTTATTGGTGTGTGCTGATGAGGCAGGTAAGTTTAACTTACAGACCATAAAAAATGTAATAAAGGATGCCCAAGAAATCTAAACACTTAATGAAGGCAGTGAATTGAACTCACTTTCAAAAACCCATGTGAGCATCCCAGAGCTGTATTAAAATGTTTTTTTTTCTTTTAAAAGAAAGGCATTTTTATACCTTTCTGGAGAAAAAAAGTCATATAGTTCTTTTGGGTCTATTTCCAGTTTGGATAAATGAATGGGGAGCATGTTGGTTCTGGCTCCTAGTCTCTCCACTATGAGTCTTCCTCTGTTGGAAGGAGAGGGAATTTCTCAGTGGCACAGAGAATTCCAAAATAGCATGTTTCAGTAACACATTTCAGAAAGTCCAGATTTCACCTCTTCCTTCTGGCAGGGTATGGTTTTTGCCATTCTTTTGAAAAACAGATGATTGACTCAGCCCAGTCTCCAGCAGTTGGCCAGGAAGTTGTGTTGATGAAGGTCCTTTTGGGGGCCTGGCTCAGTTCAATTATGTAGCTCAGTTGAGCTGACCGAGCACAGTACGTGGAAAGGAGGGTTTTGTGGGGTTCAGGCAGTCCAGAGTGAGAGCCAGTATATGCCTTTAAACATGAAGTATTTATTCTGAGATCCAGAATGAAGTTGATTGAAATATCATGACACTGCTATAAATATGTTTATTCTAAGACTCAGGGAAAATATAATTATTTATTCAGCTAGTACTGCTAGAGACTCATATGCATAAGGTTGTAAAGCAAAATTCTGTGGGTCTTAGAAGTGTTACCCTATCATTACATCTCAATTTCAATCTTTTATTTAAGTTAGCTTTCACTTGTCTTGTGAATCTCTTGAGCTTACCACTCCCATGCTACCCTTATGTTACCACTTTCATAAGAAATATGACGGCTCACCATATTTAATGGAATCTGCCTATTGTCCTGTTGTGCTGCCTGCAATTCTTTTCAAAGAATCCAGAAGCTAATGGATGTTCCCCAGGAGATAGTTACTTTTTTTTTGTTGTTGTTGGTCTTTATTGGTTTGGTCAGCTTTCCATCTCTTTAGTCATTTTAGCCAAAGAATATACACATACAGCACATACATGCATGCACCCACATGTGTGCGCAAATGGATAATTGCTATTTCCATGCATGTGTGGAAATATGTGCCCATGAAACTTACGTGTGAATTTACATTCTTATTTTAATTGCTATTTTCCACATTTTAAAAGTGTGTCACAGGATAATGTGTAAGTAACATGTTTAAGAGCCTGAACTCTGTCAAATGTAAATGTGAAAACTCCTAATCCAACTATATGAGCTATCCAGTAGATACCCTGTCTTGGTCCATTTTTTGATGCTGTAACAGAATACCTGAGACTAAGTAGTTTATAGAGAATGGGAATTATTTCCTGCAGTTCTGGAGTTTGGGAAGTCCAAGATCAAAAGTTTGACATTTGGTAAGGGCTTTCTTAATGTATACTCAAATAACAAAAGGCAAAGGGCAAAAGGGGACAAGTACTGTGTCCTCACATGACAGAAGAGCAGAAGAGAACACACCCACTCCCACAGCTCTTCTTATAGTGGCATTCGTCTGGCCATGAGAGACGCTTTTGATCAGGCCTCTCCTGCCAATAGTGTTGCATTAGGGATTACGCTTCAGACACATGAATTTGGGGGCACACTTTTAGACCACAACACACCCCTAAAAATTGAAGAAT
The DNA here is from genome assembly GCA_963574655.1 of Perodicticus potto. NCBI lineage: Eukaryota > Metazoa > Chordata > Mammalia > Primates > Lorisidae > Perodicticus > Perodicticus potto. The sequence continues at coordinate 24,297 of CAUYRH010019679.1, forward strand.
AAGCTTAAATGTGAAAATCATAAAAAATACTGGAGTCTTTATTTTTTTTAAAAAAGAATTAAGACCAATAAAATAGACTGTCGAATCTATAAAGCTTTAGGGATGAGTTCTTTTAAACCATTATATAATCCAAATTCTTGTGCCACTTGAAATATTTGAGAATAAAAGTCAAGTTTACCCTCCTTTATTTCTTATAATTAGCTTAACTACAGGGAACTATAGATCAATCTCTCTTCGAAATGGAAATGGAAAATTCTTAGCAAACGATGACTGCGTGAAATCTAGTATATTAAAGAAATTACATGCTATGACTCAGTAGGTGTTAGTCCAGCAATTTAATGATGGCTCATTAATAAAAATATATATTTTGATAATTCATTATGTTAGTAAGAGAAGGCTCTATCACTGTCTATTCCTTAAAGTAAATTATAAGTAAAACAAGGTTACGAGAATAGTTTTTACCTATAATAAATATATATCTAACCAAGTGCTCAGCATTATGTTTAAAATGCAAACACTAGAGTGATTTTCTTTTAATCAAGATTGTCAAGATTGTCTACTTTCCTTGGCATATCATAATTTATACAATATATAAAAATATAGCATTTCAAATCAATAGGATAAAACATAGATATTCATTAATATCGTTAGGGAAACTGTACAAAACAAAAATAATAGAGGAAATAAAATTAAGGAGGATCCAATGGCTTATACATGTATAAGCATAACTCTCAAGTAGGAAAAAGTTATAAAGGTAAAAGAAAATTAAATAATTAGCATCCATGGAAAGCATAAGTGCATATTTACGTCAATTTTTGGAGTAAACAAGAGCTTTAAAACCATGATGGAATTCATGAAGAAAAATTCAGAAGAAAATAAAATAAAGAAAACTCACCGTAAATTAAATTAAAAGTAAAAAGAGTACTAGGAAAATATTTTTGAAGAAACTAAGCATGTACAAGGGTAATATCTTTAATTTATAAAGAACTCTTAGAAATCAATAAACAGATAAGTATCCCAGAAGAACATAGGCAGTCAACAGAAAAGGAAACACAAGTTGTCAGGAAACTGGAAAGAAACAACAATGACCTATCACTTATCTTACTAGTTAAGCAAAAGTTGGTGTTGGAAGAATTGCTTAAGTGAATGAAAGATAATCAATTCCCTGAAGGCAGTAGACAGTGGTGAGTCAGATGCAGGCTCTGAAGTAGAACTATTTGTGCTAAAACCCTCTCCTACCACTTTCTCACCACTGATCTCTTAGCACTCAAGGTGGCCTTTACCCTATCACCTGTTGAGGTTGTGTGAAGACCATGCCCACCTGAGACTTACAGAAGCATATCTAACATATCTAAGAATGGTGTCTGTCTGCCTCTCCACTGTCTACTTATTTGTCTGTATCTGGCACATCCACTGTTTATCTCTCTTTTTCTCTGAGTATTTTCTATCTCTTTATGTTAAGGCAGGAGGAGAAGGGGGAAGGGGGGAAGAAAGAGAAGAAGAGCAAGAAATTGTGTCTATAAAGATAGTTTGGTAGTTATAACTTGTGTACATTTTTACAAAAATTTTTAAACCAAAAATGTATTACATTGCAATGGATTTAATAAAACAGGATTTAAAAGTGATAAATTACATGGGAAAGGATGTTTTTGTCTAGTGTTTTATTAGTCATCTTGGTAACTGATGCTTATCCTCACACTAGGTAAACCCTGAAATCTCAGAGGCTTAGCATGATTAAAGTTCATTCTTCTTTATGTCACAGCTGGATGGAGCCACTGTCTCTGGGACACATGGTGTTTACGGTTTCCATCACAGGAGAAGAGAGCAAACTGGAAGATCACCTTGGATTTTTTAAAGGGCTTAAGTCGTTTTTGCCAACATTCCTTTGGTTAAAGCTTAGTCATATAGCCCAAATATAACTACAGAGGAATCTGGGAGGTGTAGAGGAGCTGTAAAGATGTGAGGAGCATTAATGGTCTCTGCCTTTGCTACAGTATGAATGGGACCAAGTTCTCCAGGATGACACAGTAGCACTGTGAACTCTTCAGAGTTACCTTTGAGTTTGCTGCATTGTAATAATGCCTTTGCAATAACACCATCATCTGGGAGTTGGTTGGAGATTCTTGAACTTCTCCTCCCTTTTCATAAAAGTTGTCAATCTGATCTACGTATCATCATCAAACCCAGAGTAGATCTGCAGTAGTGGATCAGAGGATAAAAGCATAGTACACTTTCAAATGCTTATCTAAAGTTTAGCTGAAATAAGAGATTTGGAAATGAGTGAATACTCCTTGAAAGTGTTATAATTCTAGGATTAAAATGCTCTGTATCCCCTCCCTTCCTCTCACCTTTATTATGTCTCTCTCTAACCTTCAAGATTGCTTTCACAGGCTTGCACATTGTTTTTATACTTAAAGGTCCTAATAAAACCTTTCACTGCATTTGTGATTGGGTTACTGTGAACAACAACTGAGAAATTTCTTTCATCACTAAGTTCTAAGAACAGCTTGACTTATTGTGAAGGATGCTTTATTTTATTCATTTATATATTTTTGTGTGCTTTACCTTTTTCTTTGACTACCAGGAAACACAGCAAAAGTTCGGTCCCACTGGTGTATATAGGACATCGAGAGCTGGGAATATGTATTATATTACCCTGGTTCCATGCTGATCTATACAAATTTGTATTTTTATTTATGTTTTAGTATTTTAGCACTTTAAAGTCACCTTTACTTCAGTGTGTCAAAGGAGGAGTTATAAATAGATTTTCCCTGGGGACTCAGCCAGCCCAGAAACTTCCAGGGATGATTATTTGAAGGGCTCCTTTGATACAGACAGTTTGTGTGCATTTGGTTAGAAAGTCAAACTTTACAGAAATGTATCAATTTCTTGAGTGTTCTCCTGTGCATATTTATTAAAAAGCAGGCTTGGAAGATAGGATGTTTATGGGAAGTAAAGAGAAATGTGACAGTCAATTTAATGAGGAACAAAAATAAGTCACAGAGAGTCCTTTCAGGATTCACAAAGAGTTTTTGCATTCTTCTATTCTGGAGGGCATGTTTTATATCTCATTTATGTATCGCTTTACTAATGGGTGGGGAAATAAAGTACCCTGACTAGACTGTTTATATCTCTATAAAGATAACATTCATGAGTAAAAAATATAGGTTTTGCCCATTTCTCAGAATACAGAATGTTATAGAGAGCAGTATTAAATTATGACTATGACCTGGTTTCCATGACAACACATTCATTATCTTATCTCATTCTTTTCCAAGTTACCCAATTTATCTGCCCTATCCCTTTTATCACACCTCCCCCTCATTAAACACTTACCAGATCCTTTTCTGTTGCTGGGTAGGCAGTATAACAGCTTTCGCAGCTGCTTGCTGAATGAAATGGGAAAACACACACACCTCCCCCCAGCGCACACACACTCTGGCGGTATGTGTAGGGAGAGAAATTTCAGCAGTATTTCAGGATCAAGGGATGTAAGTGGCAGGTATGTGTTCTATATATACACACACAGAGAGTGCATCCCTCTGGCACATTTTGTGCAAAAACGTGCCCTGCTTTAGTGTGCAGAGCTGCCATGTGGTGATTTGATGGAGTCTGGATTCTCCTGACAGTGTGACAGGCTATTAATCACATGTGACCAAAATAGCACACAAAGGAGGGCACTCTGGCTTTTTTGTTTTTTTCCCCTTCTCTGGGTGGGAATAGGTGGTTTGCTGAAATTCCTTGTCTTTGCATTCTTTCTGGTTCCTTCCCCTCCCCCCCGCCCAAGTCTTTGTCTTTGTGGCACCTTTCACCCTTTTTAGAAGATTTCTCATTTAGAACTTTGAAGTAGGTGTGGTGTCTCAGGCAGGCGAGTTCATGAGGACAAAGTCAGCAGAATTGGGATGACATAAAAAATAGATGCTTATTTTACATCAGCTGTTTCCTTCTAAGACCCAGTGAGAGGATTATATGACTTTACAGAGTTGCTGCAATGGCTTTGTCTTACTTAGGGGGATAAAGTAGGTAATAGTTAAGAGATTTAAGACATTTTTAATGGTCAGATCATGTCGATAGTTAATACTTACCTTTGTGTAAATTTACAACTATGTAACACTGGCATATTTGCTATGTTTTTACATATTATATTTCAAAATGAGGTCATCGCATTCTATTCTACTGGAAATTTCTAATATAGGACACAGGGAGACCTTAGTGCCAGAGGCTGTGATTACATGCACTGCCTTGATCAGGAAGGGCTTGCACCCATGATGTACCCACCCTTGTGCCCACGATGAGAAACAACCAGCAGGCAGTGGACTCGATTTCCTGATCTCTGTAGTCCAAGGACATAGGTTGTACTGGCTTCATTAGTCACCATGCCTGAGGTCAGAGTACAGATGTGTGGAATTGTGTCTGTGGTGGGAAGTTTATAGGAGACAGGCAAGATCCAGGTCAAAGCCAGGAGAGTAAAGTTCAACTGTATTCTCAAGCAGGAGTCAGAAAACATTTTCTGTAAATGGCCAGTAGGCTTTGCAGGTCAGACTGCCTTTCATGACTATACAACTTTGCTGTTGTAGCTCGAAAGCAGTCGCAGAAAATGGGTCTGTCTGAGACTTGGTGAGGCTCTTCCACATCTCACTAACACTTCACGTTTGCTAGTCTGCTGGGTGAGTATCTCAGTGTGGTTTTGAATGCATCCCCCTGATTATGCCTTAAGTTATTTTTTTGAGTTTAACATTAACATTCAGACTTTTTCTAATTACTAAGGACAAACATAGACTTTTGTGTAGGTAGATGTCAGGGAAACCTTTCTTATCCATTTCCCTCATGCTGGTGGGGTTGGTGGATGAGAAGCAACCCAAGCATAGAACTGTCTCTCTGGATGCATGTGCCTCCATGTTATTCCAAACTCCATTCATTCTCCTTGCTTTTGGAAGCAGAGGGACCCAGTTTTATTAGTATATCATCCCTACCACAAATTAGCAGAGGGAAGTTGAGAAAAGTTACTATCTTCTTGAAATAATAGTTGCCTCAATAATAAGATGAACACAATAGTATTTCTCAGTGCTGGATAGTGGCTGTTGATTCAAAGCTAGTCCTTGTTTTGCAGGAGAGAGGAGGCTGCAAACCACATTTTCCAGGCCCTCAGGTCAACAGGGCTCTGGTTTAGTTTCTCATGCCAGCCTGGAAGAGGTATTGTGATATAAGTAGCCACATGGACCTTTCATTAACACAAGGTTTGCAGTGACTTCCAGGTGAAGTTCTGGGGTCCCCGACTTCAGTGTGGCATGAAGATGAGAAAGTCGGTAGGGCTTCCCTGGGCTCCAATTTTCTGATTTCTTCAAAGCCAGTTGTAGTTTTCACTGGCCTTTACTCCCTACCTTGTACTGAATAGATTTTTGTATTAAATCTATTTGTGCTAAAATACCTAGAGTGGCTTCTGCTCTTCTCACTGTTATATATTACCTCATCCTATCTAACTACTTGGGTTTTTTTGTGAAGATGAAATGGAATAATTCATGTGGCACGCCCAGTCTGAGGCTGCCACAGTGAGTGCTCTGGAAGCGCCCACTTTCTCCACATTCTTAAAAAAAGGAAGATCACCTCCCACATTGAAATGTAGAAAAGGAAACAGATGGAGAATGGTGAAGGAGCTTGCTTTAGATAGTAGATGAGGAGCTCTTAGATGAACCTTCATATGAAACTTGGTTTCCATGACACCCAGGCCAGGGCTTGAATGCAGCTTCTCTAGCACTGCCAAGTGTGTGGGGAGACTCTCGGATGTCTGGATGCCAGCTCTGTGTGCTGCCCGCCAGGTTCGGTCTCCAGCAGGTGTGCTGGAACACCAGCATCCCTCTCTCATCGCAATGCTGACTTTCTTTATGGTGTTTGCTCTAAAGCTCATTAAAAAATTCCTACCCGGAGTTATCCCCTAACCAGGTCTCTGCTGATACCTGCCAGGAAAGTTTCTAAACAATTTCCTAAGCTGAGTCTACAAATAGAAACCACCCTCCTCCACACTGTTAAAGCTTCATCTGGGAGGTAATCGGTGCAGCCATGACCTGTTCATTTCTCTGCTGGCCTCAAAAAAGGCTTAAAATAAACCACAAAGTGTGGTTTGGTTTCTGGTTACCAATCAGAAATACTGACTGTCCCGAACTTGTTTCCCAGGACTCCTCTGCTACTTTGTTTTGGCATTTTCGGAGTCCTTTATGAGCAACCTCAGAAAAGCTAGGCTGCAAATCAAATTCTGTTTGACTTCAGAGTTCTCACTCTTCTTACTACAGGGAAAAATGCTTCACTGAGAGAGATACTGCCCTCTCCCCTTCTCTGCTCTGCCCTCCCCACCTATTCTCCCACCTTCTTCCCAGGGCTAAGATGTGAATGAAGCAAATCAGGCCTTTGCTGCCTTCAAGCTTCTCCATTCTCAGTCTCTTTTCCCCTTTAGGAGTTCCCCTTTGCTATACTTCACAGAGAGTGTTTTGAATGAATTTGTATTACGGTGAACCCTCTCCAAGGGATATGTACATTTTAAAGTATATGCCCACTGGGGTGGAAAGCTCTGCTTACTCATGTATTCAACATACATTTAAAATGCCTTATGTGTAATTGGCACTGTGTAATCAGTATGGACAGGAATGAACAAACCACTCCTGTTTGAGGGGTCTAGTAGGGGAGACACATACAGTGAAAGCTTGGCTGTGGGGCATGGATATCAAGGGTGATCCAGGCAAGGCAGGGAGGGCGTGCACAGAAGGTGAGCAGCAGAGGGGCTCACATCACTCTTTGGCTGCTGAAGCACCCTTTGATTTCTTCATGAGAACTTTCTTGCTCACTGAATGAATTGACAGAATGTGTAGGAGCTTTGTCTGAGTGTCGTGTCTAGCTTTAACACAGCTTCATCCCGAGGCAACTGGGGGGGGGATGTTCTCTAGAAAGTCAGGAACACTGCTGGGAGAGATAACTCATGTAGGGAGGGTAAAGGAGGAGCTCCTGGGAACTGGTGGGAGTGGTGGCAGTGGAGGGTCATGAGCTGCAGCCAATCTCTTTGCTCCAGAACAAGGCAGGCTTCTTACAGGCACAAGTTATGCCAGCACGGGACACCAGCAGCAGGGCCCTATTCTTCTGTCCACTTGTGTGCAGTTATAGCAAAGCCTGTTACCAGAGCTTGCTGATGGGCTTCCCGTGGGGCTCTTGGAGCCCAGGCATGACACCTACACAAGGCTCCAAGCACTTTTTTAAGACTGAAGACTAAGGTTGCAGAGATAAGCTGGGTGTGTTAGAGATGAACTTGTGCTGGGCAGAGAGAGAAGACAAGATGATTCAACAGTCATTTGCAGAACACCTGCTTTGTCCCGCAGTGCACTAGATACATGACAAAATCCCTTCTGCAGACCTGTAGGGACCACAAAACTTAAATCATCACGGCCCAGAGAGGGGATCATTTTTTTTGGAAAACATGTCAAGGTTCAGGGATCTTGAGGGAGAGAGGGTGATGTCAGGGATTGGAGATGTTGTTTGGAGGCTTTAGAATTAAGGAACTTTTATAGTCAGTGCTCTACAAGCACAGCCTGAAAAAGGGATTGGGTGAATAATGGGCAATGATCTTAGGCAGCACAGTAAGGGCATGGGGAAGTGAAAGAGAGTGGTGGGAATGCCATAAAGCAGCAGTTCTCAACCCGTGGGTCACGACCCCTTTCTAACAATGAAAATGCATCACAGCATTAGGAAGGTTGAGAATCACTGCCATAAAGGGTGATTAACAAGCAGGTCACTGCTGTGGGCCTGGGGCTCCATCCTGATGGACATCTTGTGACAGGCATGGACGGTGCATCTGCATTATGTCCGACTTTAGGGTGAGGAAGCTGGGGGATTTGCCCATCAGCATCTGTCACATCTCTGTGTTGAGGGTGGCTCCTGGGACATTAACTGCTTGGCACTTCTGGCCTTTCATGGGTTCAGGACGACTCCAAAAACCAGAGAGTGATGCAGGTTATGGAAACAGTCTGCAGGTGACCTTTGAGGGAGGCTGAAAGAATGTGGGTGGGCCCTGACTCTTTCTGCTACAGGAGCTAACAGAAAGATTGAGGTGTGTCATAAAGCTCCTTGACTCAGGGGTGTTGACCCTGAAATGCTACACCCTCTATGCCTCATTTCACTTTCTAAATTTTTTAAAATCATTTTTGGTGGAAGTTGGAGGGTCAAATTACACATTTTCATACTATGGTTACCTGTGTTGGAATAAAGTAAAAAGAAAAAAAATGTATAGGCTGCTTTGTGTTAATTGGGGCATATGAGAGTATAAACATCCATGTTCATGTATATATAAAGGTAAAGGTGTGGACACGTATGTGTTTGTATTTCTTATGTATCTAAATGTGCATGAGTGATATGATTTCTCAGTAAAATAATGCTAACCAAAATGGGACAGAGTCATTATTGTACCAAGCACTAGAGCTCTGCTTTCTTACTTTGGTGATCCTGTGCTCAGTTTATTTCAGCTGAGGTCAAGTTCAATAATGTTAGCTATGCCTCCTTTGTTTTATCTCTGGAGGCAGGTGTTTATTACTTAGTACTCTGAGAATATCTATTTTACTGGAGAAACTCATTAGATAGATTTTTATTTTGGAGCCATCTCATTTCCTGGCAAAATACCTTCATCTTTTCCTATTGTCTTTAAAGGCAGGCATCAAGAATGGTCTTTTTTTTTTTTTCCTGCCAAGGACAATATTAGGCAATTATATTAAAGGAAATGGAATACATTTTGCCTTGCCTTTCAACTCCTTTTGTGGTTTTCCTCATTTGTAAAATAGAAATAATGCTGTTTATTTCAGAGGGTGGTTGTCAATATGTAATGAGATAATGGATGTGAGAAGACTTCTAGGCTCCAATGTCAGGCTGGCTTCAGGGAGAGACTAAGAACCACCCTGATTCCAGGAACATGTAAGAATTTTGCCCAGTGGCTGCACTGGAGTATGGGGTTAAGGCAGTGAACAGTTTTACCCTGACTAACACAGACCAAGGTTACTCCTGTGAACATAAAAAGCTCCCTGTATAATCCATCAACTATAAGAGTAAAAATCTTGTGTTATAATCGGGGAGAGAAAAATGGGTGTGGCAGAGGGTGAAAAGTAGAAGCAATATGTCTGGAAGGCCCCGTCTGCCAGACACCATTCTTCCAAGTGTAGCTCTATAGCAGCACGTCCCAGCATCTGCAAGCTAGTTTTCTATGGTAAACCCTGTTCTCACAACTCCAGGAAAAATGTGGTATACACTGAACCTTAGAAAAAGCATTTGAATCCAGGTCTGACTGACACTCAACCCACTCTCCTTCCTCTGCATGGTGTTGCAACTCAGAGAAAGAAGCCTGTATCAACTTAAGGAATGGTTATCACTGTTACTATGGATGCTGTTTTTTTTTTTTTTTTTTTTTTTTTAAGACAGAATCTCGCTTTTTTGCCCTTGATAGAGCGCTGTGGCATCATAGATCACAGCAACCTCAAACTCCAAGTGATCCTCTTGCCTCAGCCTCCCAAGTAGCTGGGACTGCAGGTGTCTGTTACCTTGCCTGGCTATTGTTTTTAGAGACGTGCTCTCACTCTTGCTCAGGCTATTCTTGAACTCCTGAGCTCAGGCAATCTGCCCACCTTGGCCTCCTAGTGCTAGAATTATAGGTGTGAGTCACCATGCCTGGCCTGTGATGCCATTTTGTTATGAAAGCAGGACCCATAAGAGCCCTTGCTTCTGGACCTGATTCACATATCTGAGCACATCCTGGAATATCGAATTCCTCCTAATGCCTGCCTGGTGAGGACGCTTAAGTTCAAACATGCCTTTGCTTACCTCTAACATTTTCCTCCTAACCTCAGAATTAGGTCTCACTCGTGACTCTAGTCTCTACTCCATGAACTCACCATGTGCATTATGTTCTGAACATCCAAATTTTTGAAGTCCTTGAATGTGATGCATACATGTTTCTACCTGAAAATACCTTTCTTCTCTCTCTCACTTATGATCTTGTTCTTTTCCAGGACACATATCATATACCTTCTTTCCCATGAAACCTTCGCCTAAGCAGATCAAGTTATCTGAACTCTCTTGAATAGATAACACTGATTGTCACCTATTGGATTCTTCTCAGAACAGTCTTTACCTTTTTTTTTTTATATATAAATACTGTTTCTTTAAAATTTTTTTTTTTTTTTATGTGAGGCTTTTAGGTTGCTGGATCCTTTTTTTTTTTTTTCTTTGAGACAGAGTCTCATTATGTCACCGTTGGTAGAGTGCTGTGGTGTCACAGCTCATAGCAACCTCAAACTCTCTGGCTTAAGCGATTCTCTTGCCTCAGCCTCCCAAGTAGCTGTGACTACAGGCAGCCACCACAATGTCCGGCTATTATTTGTTGCAGTTGTCATTGTTGTTTAAGTGACCCAGGCTGGGTTCGAACTCTCCAGCTTCAGTGTGTGTGGCTGGCGCCGTAACCACTGTGCTAGGAGTGCCGAGTCTACCTTCTGTTTTTTGAAAAGCAAAGTCAACTGGGATTTTGTTTAGGAGGAATATTTCAGGATTCTTTTAGGTACTGAGACATAGTGAAGAGTCTTGTTGGATCCTATAGCCTGAACAAGACACGGGCAAGAAAAGGAGATGGCAGAAAGGAGGGGTAGGCTTGCATCTTTACATAGTTCCTCCCTGACTTTTGGCCTACCAGATTTATGACTTGCCTATAGTCAAAAGTCCTCCTTGACATGGAAATGAAGTAAAAGATTTGAGTTAGCAAATCTTGATTTCCAATCCCAGCTCAGTCACTCATCAGCTTACTAGTTGTGTATCTTGGGCAAATCACTTCACTTCTTCATGGTCTCATTTTTCTCATACATATGTAACCAATGCTTTGAAGAACCGTGATGCTTGGGACATAATCAAGTACAGCAGCTCCTCCTCTTGTTTTCCTTCCTCCTCCTCATCTTCCCTTGTCCTTTTAAACTTACTCATTGGAGAAAGGTCACTGGACAAATGTCAGGAGTCTTCATGACTTCTCCGTTAACCCTTAGGAAATCTATGGCTTCTTTAAATAAAAGAATAAAAAATAAGCCAATTGCACAGCTGTAATTCCAGAGAAAAGCTGTCAATCCCTAGACATTAATAGATACTTCAGTTTTCAGTCAAATGTAATACTTCCCCTACTTGGGTCAGACTTGGCTTCAGGAAAGAGAGTGTGATGACTTCATTTTTTCCTGTCTCGGCATTTACCCCTTTCCCTGGCTTGCTAACAGATGTTTTGCCTTGGCCCAAGTGAAGGTTGTTAGACAGTAGAGGGGAAACGAATCATTAGAAAGTTCTTATGTAACTAGCAAGTAGTGTTATCCTCTGTGGCTCCTTGTTATCTGGGCCTGGCAGAGTTGAGAGCCCATTCTCTTTGTCTCTCTTAAAAGACACTTTCATGAAATATTTGAGAATTTCTTTTGCTTAGATTCCTCTTTGGCAAAATTCTTGACCTACAAAAGGTCATCCCTATCTATCAGCTATTCATTGTTATCTCCTATTGGGGGGTCCCTTTACATGTCTAGTTTTTGAAAAGGGTTTATGGTAGGCAGAATCTTAAAAGAACAATCAGTAGCCTTTACCCTTGTACGATTCCTCTTCAATATGAGTGGAATCTGACAATATGATGGGGTGTGACTTCTATTATTATTACATTACATGGCAAAATAAACTTGTATATGTACTTAAGATTACTTATACGTTGATTTTGTACTTAAGTATTGATTACTTAAGTAATCACTTGACTCTGAGTTAAACAAAAGGGTGATTATTCAGATAGGCCTGACATAATCACATGAGTCCTTTAAATCTGGGTCTACAGGTTAGAGACAGAAAAATTCATAAATTTGAAATGTGAAAGGAATTCCATATTGCTGGATTTTTAGATAGATAAGGCCATGTGGTAAGGAATGGGGGTTGCCCAAAGGAGCTGAGAACACCCCCAGCTGATAGCTAGCAAAGAAGCTGGGAACTTCATTCTAGAGTAGCAAAAAACTAATGTGGCCAATAACCTGAATGAACTTGGAGGCAGGTTTTTCCCCCAGACCTCTAGAAGGAGTGTAGCCCAGCATTCCATTTTTTCCCTTGATACTAGCTTGTTAAGATCCTGAGCAGAGAACTGAGTTACGCTATGCCTGGATTTATGACCTACAGAACTGTGAACTAACAGATGAATGCTATTTTAAACCATGAAGTCTGTGATAATTTGTTCCATGGAATCAGAAAACGAGTACATGGCCTAAGCAGAGCCTGTGCTGGCTTTTTACTGCACATCATCATTGTTGGGCCCACGGAAAACATATATGCTTTGTGCTGGCAGAACCTACAAGGGCACACCTTTCCCATGCACTGCATTGTAAAAGGCACTAAATCAACTTGGCAGGTCCTATTTCCTGCCCTCCATAATTTAGAGGACAAGGGTCATATTTCAGTCCACTGAACATCACAAGCTTCAGGAGACATGCATTAGACTATCTGAGTAGTTTATACAAAGACCCTCCTCACCACTGGACTTGAGTCCACAGGCTTGAGCGTGTGAGGGAAGCCAGTCAGTCTGCCAACTTTCTCTGCTCCCATCAGGGACTCCAAGGGCTTTTTGGCTTAGCTTATGTTCTAGGGATTAGAAACAGTGTGGCAAGCTCTATCAGAGCACAGAAATGATGGCAAAGTGCATTAGAGTTTTGACTTTTCCCCTGTCCATGTATCTTTAGTGAACTTGGAAGTCTTCCCACAGACTGCCTGGTTTAATTTCTGTCTACGCTGAGTCTCCTGGCCTGGGTAACACCACTCCCAAATGACCAGTGTGAACCAGGCTTGGAAGTTGGCTGGCAGTAAGAAGACCACTGCCTTTCTCTCTGGATGCTCTCAAACAGTCTTGACAGTCCAAGGACATTTCCCGGATGGGGATCAGAGCTTTCTTGACAGAAGTAGTTCTCAAATTCTGGCTTGCATCAGAGTCACTCGAAGCCTTGTTAAAATAAAAACAACAGGGTCCATTCTCAGAATTCCTGATTCAGTGGGTTTGAAGTGGGTTCTGACAATTTAAATTTCTAATGAGTTCCTAAGTGGCTGATGTTGCTAGTCTGGAGATGACATTTTGAATATTCTTGCTCTGTAGACATATTTCTTATGAAACCTTCTATTCTTTTCATATTCTAACCTCTTTTCATAACTGTGATCTGACTGAGGGAGCCAAGCAGTGTGGGAACGGTTCTCAAATAGTTCCTTTTCCATCAGCATCTCTTCCTGGCATCTAATGTTTGGTATGCACACCTGTTGTATCTTGGCGCCTTCCTTAGAAACTTCAGTTTTAACATCTTGTTTATGGTAAAAAGTGGAAAACATTAACTACCATTGAGGTGTATTGTGATCATTAAATAAGTTTCTGTACTCAGAGTAGAGAAGAAATATATGTTGCTGTTCTTCTCTGCACTCTCAAGTCCCACTGCTTGTTGCTATGGATATTTTAGGTGGAATCTGAGAATTTTAAAACCACTGGACACAATAATTAAGAGTAATTTTTAAAAGAGTTGATCATGATGAGGTTAGACAGATGATCAATTTCTTTGAGAAAGCATTAAGAGGATATCAGAGGTAGACATTTTTCCCAAGTCTCAGTGGCACATAGCTTATGAAATAACAAACTTGATTCTGGGAAACAGTTGCAAGATCCTGAAAGTTCTTTTGAACTATACGTAGTATGTCCTTAACCTCCCTGAGAACTCCCAAGAGAGTCTCTGCACACTTAATGGTTGCACTGCCCTCCCCTGAGCTCACAGACTTCTCATGTAGCAGATGAAAGTAAAGTACAGAGCCGAGGCATCAGCAACCATGACATGGCTTCAAGGCATCAAGCCATCTGCAAAATCTCTAGAAGGGCAAGTGTGCACTATCTTCTTTCTTTCTGGCCTCTAATTTATTGACAGAGAAATGTTAAGTAGATTTTTTAAAGCGTCACCATATTGCAGAAACAGATTGAAGGAAGATAGATTTGGGAAAATAGAATTTGCCATAGGAGAGAATCCAGGTCCTGAAAAAGAAGGCATGTAGCTGGTGCCACAGCCCGCATAGCCTTCTTGAGTAAAGTGAAAGCTTCTTAACTGTAAAGAGCCATAGTATCAGCAACATTTTGTGAGCAATTATTTTGTGCAAATTCTTAAGCTACATGCATTTTGGGGATTGTTTCATTTAAGTTTTAGCAAATCCATGAACTAGCTGCTATTATTATTTCAATCTTACAAGTAGAGAAATAAAGATAATCTAAGGTTACAAAGCTATTAAGTGGTAGGGCCAGAATTTGAAACTGTGTTCAGTCAGATTACAAATTGCTGAAAAACTTAAAAATGAGGCCAAGCACTATGGTTCAGAAACATTTGCTAACTACATATTATGTCCTAATTTAGCGGTTCTCAACCTGTGGGTTGTGACCCCTTTGGGGGTCAAAGGACACATTCACAGGGGTCGCCTAAACATATCTTGCATATCAGATATTTACATTATGATTCATAACAGTAGCAAAATTATAGTTATGAAGTAGCAAGGAAAATAATTTTATGGTTGGGGGTCACCACAACATGAGGAACTGTATTAAAGGGTCACAGCATTAGGAAGGTTGAAAATCAGTGGCCTAATTGAAGCCCTAATCCCCAATGCAACTGTGTTTGGAAATAAGCCTTTTAAATAAGCAATTAAGATTAAAGAGGTCATAAGGGTGGAGCTCTAATCCAATATGATGATGTTCTTAGAAAAGGAGAAGGGACACTAGAGAACTACCTCCATGTAGAAAAGGTCATTTGAGTACACAACAAGAAGGAAGCCATCTGCAAATCAGGAAAAGGGGCCTAAGGGTAAACCAAACTTTCTGACACATTGGACTTCCAGCTCCACAATAGTGAGAAAATAAATTTCTATTATTTAAGTCAACTAGCCCATGGTATTTTATTATAGTAGCCCTAGCAAGCAAATGTACTCAGCCACTTCTGTGGATGGAGTGCACTTTGCTATCCCTTGACTTTGGTCACATGATTTGCTTTGGTCAATGAAATGTTAGCAGACTTGATGCGAGCAGAGGATTAAAAAACATCTGAGTATTTTGGCTTATGGCCTGTGATAGTGCCAACAACAAGGTCATACTTCACTTAGCTGGTTCAAGGGGAAGGAAGATCTGTGGAATAGAGTCTTACAGCTTGAAGCTGAGGCACTTAGCTGAACCCAGAGTAAATCAGGGAACCCCAAGATGAGTTAGTTGCAAGCCATGCCACCCTAAATGGCCCCCATACCCATGACAGTAATTTTCTAAAGTTCCTGAGTTTGAGGGTGTTTTGTTACACAGCATTATTGTGGCAATGGCTAACTAATACATTAATCAAAGATCAGAATAGGAAACTTTATAAAGTTCCTGCAAAATAATTTTTCTGGACATTCATTTGTGTGAGGAGCAAAAGGATATATGGAGAGAAGGTGGACTAATGGTAGCTCTGATAATTCTTCCATCAATTCAGATTAGGAGGAAAAGCTACATTTATTGACAAACATAAATACAGTGGAATTAAACTATTGTTTGTACTTCTTCCAGGATAATATTAGAGAGAGAGAGAGAGAGAGAGAGAATGGTCTTTTTAGACTCAGTTATGCTTCTAAGTTCAAATGCCCTGACTCTGACACTAGCTATGGATGACCTGGCACAGTTATGGAAACTAGTTATGGGGATTCTAGTCATATTATCTTAGCCTTCTACATTGGCCCTGTCTCCCCCGTTGGAGGAATCTGACTTAGAGTGTGTGCTGCTATTTCATGGTCAAGCAGCTGTGAAGGAACTGGGGTAAGGTAGAGAATGTTTGATAAATACAACCTTTGGGAATTATTTTGGTATATAGTTATGTGAAGACATTTAGCTTAGAGGGACTAATAGGGCAGGTTGAGGCTTCTTTTCTTGCTGCCCTACACTGACTATAGTCTTGAATTCTAAGTATGTAGTCTGAGGGGGAAGGTGTAGAATCCCAGACCCTCAGAGCTGGGAGAGCCCATCATAGTACTGTAGAGTGCAGGAGTTTTCTCATCCTTGAATGCTCTAGCTCCAAGTTAGGGTCTTCACAGCTCAGTGTCTAAGCTCCAGAATTTTCCTTTCCTGTGACCTGGGAGAAGTTACTCAGTCTTTTTGAGTGCTTGTTTCTCTATTTGTAGGAAGAAGGTAATACTAATATATCTCTTACAGTGTAAAGCTTTCTGTAATTATGAAAATCACATTTAGTTAAGGATATTACAAAGCTGAGTAGAACATAAAGCTTCAGAGAAGTGCTCATAAATATTATACATGTATAATCTTGGAATAGTTAATTTCCTTTTGCAGATAAGCAAACCGAGGTTCCCTGAGGCAAGTTGACCTTCCCAAATCACAGTGTCAAACATAAGACTAGTTAGGAAAAAACCTTTTCAAGTGACAGGGAATATAAAAAAGAGGCTTTCTTACCTGCTTAGCTTTGAAGATGTGTATGAAGTCTGAGGTCCAGGAGAGAAGACTAAAATTATACATTCTTAGTACTGAAAATGATCCAGAACCCACCCTGTCATTGTTGCAAAAATAGTCTCTACAACTTCTTTTGGTAGATTGTTAATCTGTTATACCAGAACCCTCGACAGGAAGCTCATTACCTTCTGTGTCAGCACATTCCTTCTTGAACAGCTTGTTAGAAACCTTTTCCTTATATTGAGCCTTAATATAACTTACATTTCTGGAACTACACAGGATGAATGAATGAATGAATGAAATGAATTTTTTTTTTACAGCACAGCCTCTGAATATGTGAAGATAGTTCTTGTGTCTCATGCTCTCTCAGACTCTTCCATCCAAACATTCATTCAGCAGGTGTATAAGGATTATTTTAGTGGTAATAAATGAAAAACTCAATTTGAACTAATCTAAAGAATTCATTCATTTTTTGATTCAGCCATGTGATAAATTTTTATTGAGTTCATCTTATGTTTCAGATACTGGTCAAGATGCCGAGGACAGATCAGTAAACAAAATAGGGTCTCTACCACAAACAAGGAGCCTGCACTATAGCGTGTGAAGATAGACAATGAACAAATAAATATGCTCATCTCAATAAATAAATATATAATAATTCAGGTGATGAACTCTATAGAAGAAATTAAGCATAATGAAGTCAAAAATATTTCTAAAGAGTGGGAATATGAGATTATTTAGATGCAAACTTTAGAGGCAGGGGCAAATTCAGCTCTCTACTTTCTTTTATCTGTTTTGTGATTTGTGCTAAACTGGGCTTCCCTCAGGGCTGCCAGTAGGTAGTTTCTCATTTGTATTTAGGAGATTGGAAGTTGACTGGCACAACAAGCCAACAGGAATTCTGAACTTTATTTTGATAGAACAATTCCTAAACTTTGTGTTCAGGAGAGTGTCACTCACTGACCAGCTTTGTTCTTGGTACATTTCCACATGAACTTTTAGAGGATGTATGTGTCTGTGTTTAAAGTTAGAAGTGTCCTAAGTGTCACCCAAAGCATAGGACTGCCATGTGACAGAAGAGGATGAACACTATGATGGGGAGGCAATGGCACAGTATCTACTACAAACACTGTATTTAGGCACTCAGGGTTTATGAGATAAATAGAACATGACCTCTGACCTTAAGGAGGTCACAACTTATTGGAGAGACACTGATCAATAGATAGATAATTCTGCAAATGGGAAACAAACAACTCAAACTAGCACAAGACAATCATTAGCCTCATGGCAGGGGTTTAGAAATAGGGGTCTTAGAAAGCTCGCTCTAAAATAGTCAATATTCCCTATGTCCATCTTCATGGCCTCACTTTTTAGTCCTTCCTCAGGAACAGCCCTACTTATGTATTTAACATGCTCTCTCATTTTAGAATATATTTCTTTACCTTATATGTTTTTAACCAATAGGGTAACAGAAGACTCAAAGTCAGTAGAGGCTGCAAATATCTTTGGGCTTCTTGCTGAACCCTGCCACTACCTCAACAATTATGGCTGGTTAGCCTGCTTGTCATAGTGGTGAGAAGAGAAACAAGTAGAGCAGAATCACCCTGGCGGAGCCAGCCCAGTGAAGCTCAGCATCAAGCAGCTGACTTCTAGTCAAACTCCAGATGCAGGAATTAGATAAATGCTTATTTAGAGCCCCCTGAGGTTTTATTGTTGTTTGGTCTGCAGGAGAATTGTGGTGAAAGATCACAGAAACAGGCTTGAAGGACAGTCTTTGTTGAGATATAAAATGTTTTCATTTAACATAACAAAAGTAGGTTTGATAGACTTGGTTGTAGAAGATAGAAGATTGGTAGACATGTCACTGCAGATCAGGAAGAAACATGGAGAAAAGCCCACTCTTTGTAGCCCTGGCAGATGTGGGAACAAAAGGGAGATGGAAATGGGGTGAGGGAAATCACACGGCCAGAGCAGCGGCTGGGACAGATTGGCACCTGGTTCACCTTTGGTTCCCTTGTAGCTTGAGCAGAACTCAGAAGAGTGGATGTACCAGGAGGAGGAACTTGCCATGGGGGAGGGGGCCTTTTGGGGAGAGGCAAAATGCCCCAACAGTAAGTGTGGATTTAGACATGGCAGAGACTCTGTGGGGTCTGTGAGAGAGGTCAGCGGGAGCTCAGGGGAGACCTTCAGCTGGAGAGAGCCACCAGGTCTTAAAGAAACTGAGGGAGGCTAGTCTGCAGGTCACACCACCCAGAGATGGTCTAGCAAGTGCAGGCCTGAGGTGGGACTGGCCTTCTCTCAGGGAACTCAGGGCACAGCCCAGCCCTGCCTGCCCACTGCCTAAAGCAGAGGATACTCTCCTCTCCTCCCCAGAGCCCACCCACCCAACGATATAATCCGAGGGGATGGGCTGGAGCCTACGAGAGGATTCAGAAATCTAAAGAGACTAAATGCTTAATTCAACAGGGTACTTAAATTTAGAATCAGATGCAAGAATCACAGCTTAAACTAAATTTAGTTTTCTTTTCTTGTTTTCCAGTTGGGACGGGGCTTGTGTGGGAGAATACACATTACAGACTGAATGAAGGAACATTTTCCTTGTTCACAGAAGAGTAATGTGGATGGATCGTCTATCCTGCTACAATTCCAGTCCAGTGTGGTGAAGTTTGAAGTGATGGGCAGCTCCAGGGTTCTGGGGAGCTACAGAGGCAGCCTCTGACACAGCATGAAGAGGGAGAGGTTGATTGTGAAGGTTTCCCAAATTAATCACTCATAACAAGCTGAATTAACAGGATCAGTAGCAGGCACCCAGATGATGGTGCAAGGCAAAGGAGGATTGGAAAGGGAGGAAGCAGCAGGCACAAAAGCCTGAGGTAGGGAGAGAATACTCTCAGTTCCTCCAGCAGGCCTGTGTAGGATTCCAACTTTCCCTTAGCCAGGGCACTCTAGGATGTATAGAGCTTTGACAGCCTGGGAGCAGTGAAAGTTGTGCCTGTGCTTCCTGAAGCAGTGGCTCCCTGTCACTTCTCTTCCCTCCTCTTATCCTGATAGATCATGTGAGTTCTGAGAGATTTTGTTTTACTTGTAGGAAATGGAAGGAAAGAGGCGCAGAGGTAGGCTGGCAAATCCTGTTCTCTGAGTGTGTGGCAGTACACATGTGCTTCATACATCACACTTTGTTTTCTCCTTATAGCAGTCTTCTCATATTGATGTTATTATTGCCAATCCATAAGCACATTCTCTGCACTCTTATGTTCAGAATATCACCAGGATCAAATAATTTCTTACTAGCTCCATCAGTTCCCTACCTGCCTGCTAGTACAAACCACAACTATCCCTCACTTGGACTCTTTTTTTTTTTTTTTAGAAAGAGCCTTAAGCTGTCACCCTGGATAGAGTGCTGTGGCATCACAGCTCACAGCAACCTCCAATTCCTGGGCTCAAGCGAGTCTCCTGCCTCTGCCTCCCAAGTAGCTGGGACTACAGGTTCCCGCCACAACGCCCGGCCATTTTTTTTTGGTTGCAGCCGTCATTGTTGTTTGGCGGGCCCGGGCTGGATTCGAACCCACCAGCTCAGGTATACGTGGCTGGTGCCTTAGCCTGTTGAGCCACAGACACCGAGCCCTCACTTGGACTCTTAATGGTCTCCAGACTGGCCTCCCTGCTTCCGCCCTTGCCTCCCTATTCTCCATCCTAATGGTCAGAATTATCCATAAAAAATGGTGAGGTGTGATTGTATCACACTTCTCTGCCCAATGCCATCCAATGGATCCCTGTGATTTGCAATAAACCCAGCAAGCATCCTTACCATGGTCTAGGCAGCCCTCTGTGGTCTGGCTGCTTGTCTATTTTGCAGACTTCTCCCCCGTCATACCCCCATTCTGTTTCCCACAGTCACTCTGACTTTCTCGGCTTCCTTCTCATTATTTCTTCAACATGACAAGCACAGTGGAGCCTCAGGCCTTTTGCTCTTACTTTGTTTTTACGGAATGCTCTTTCCTTAGACATCCATATGGCTCCCTCCTTCCATGTCTGCAGATCCTTATAAAAGGGGTCTTCCCTGACCAATTTTATCCTACTATCCCCATACTTTGTTCTTTCTATCCTGCAGTAGTTTTTCTTCAGAGCACTTATCCCCACTGACATACTTTCTGTTTATTCCCCCTCTAAGATGTATTCTCTGTGAATGCAGAGACTTTGTGTTTTGATGTTACTTATTTGTTTTGTTTTGTCTTCAATGCCAAAAGCATTGCCTGGCTTGCATAGTCACTCAATAAATAATTGCCAAATGTGGCTCAGAGAGTTTAAGCCACTTGCCCAGGGTCACACAGTTAGAAAACAGTAAACTCAAGCCCTGCTGGAACTGAGGATTGTGTCCTTTATAATTAATTTTCCTTGCCCTTTACCTCCTACCTATGTATCAGGACTAATAGGATTGATTAAGCAGGTCATTGTGGCTCTAATTTCTTTGCAGATGTGCTTAGTCAAGAAACATTGGGGTTAATGAAAAATTATTTTTGGTAATCTTGGACATTAGAGGAATGCATAGCCTCAACTGCCTCTCTATAAAAAGATATGACAAAGGATTTCAATTTCCTTTTCAATGTTTCTATCTGTTCAAGGATCCTTAATTAATTTTCATTTCACCTGATATTTGTGCTATACTTAAAAGAAGCTGCCATAAAATTAACTCACTTGGCTATAACAATTTCTGCCCTGCATGGAGAAACATAGAGAAAGCAGCTTCTGATGGACACAGAAGTGGGTGTTGTGTCCCCAGGACTGTGATGAAAATGACAGCCTCCTTGGTTTGCTGGTCTAGTCCAGGCAGGGTGAGTATACTGGTACCTACTGTTTTGTGCTCATTTCTTCCTTTGTTTTCTGGCTTATACTCACATCACCCTGTGTCAGTGGCTATAAAAGTCAATTAGCTTTGAGTATTCACCTATCTTTTGCTTGAAGAACTATATTTTCCAGAGTTGGTTCCACCAACATATATCCCATTCACATGGGACACAATGTGACAAAGACATGTCTCCACTAGGCAGTGGCATCTGTTTCTTCTCTTTGAATCTGGGTGGGCCAGAGATGATGGAAGAAAAGATGCTATAAGACTTCTGAGGCTGTCATAAGTGAGGATAAAGATTCTGCCCAGTCCTCTTAGGGTTCTTTGCCGGAATGCCGGGAAGCCTAGCAGCCTTGTGAAAGGCTGTATTCCATAGGTCCGATCACAGAGGAGGGTTCAGTTCACAGCCAGCTTCAGCTGCCAGACTTCAAGGACAAGAATCTTCCCATGACTTGAGCTCCCAGCCTTTGAGCAGTTCCAGCTGATGTCACATGGAGCACACACAAGCTGTCCTCATCACCTCTGCCCAAATATCAGCTTCATGAGAAAAAATGAAGGTCTCCATTGAGTTAAGCCATTAAGTTTTGGGGCAGTTTGTCACTCAGAAATGGCAAATTGGAACACATTTCCAACAGTGTTGAGACCAACATAGCACAGAGCTATGTAGAGAGTACATCCTTTAATGAATGCAGGGCGAATGGTCAAGTGAATTAAGTCAAATACAATGCTATTTTCTTACCACTCTCACAAATAGCATGGCCACTACCACCCCTATTATTTTGTAGGGAAATTTTAGAGAAAGCAAATAATTGCACTGAGTAAAGAACTTACTTTAGCTACACCCTTATATCACTGGCTGCAGCCCAGGGTGGGGGTAATTCAGCTGCAGTTCAGCCCATGAAAATTCAGAGGAAGGGCAATGATCAGTGAGTCATCAGCAGCCAATGTTCACATTGGCCAGGGTTGGGAGTGCTGGCTAGTAAAGGATGCTGAGACGAATCCCACTAGCATCACAATGATGAGTTATGAATTAGCCCACAGGATACTTTTCATCCTGCCTTTTCTCTCCAGTTTTCTCATTTCCTCTTCCATCACCAAAGGAATTCTTCTCTTTTATTTCCCTTTAGGGGAATGAGCTGTGAATTGAAAGTCTCTAGTCAGACAACAATAAGATTAAAGAGGTAAAATTAGACTACATTTTGGAAAGAAGAGAAAAACCCAAATTTTTCTTTGTATTTAATCTTATTTGTTCAAATTTGTAATTTGTCATCTTAAGAATCAACATTTAAATGCCCAGAAGAAATCAGAAGAGTTAACAGATAGAAAATTTTAAAGTGATAGCAGGACAGTGGTAGTCCTTTTGAGCTCAGGCATATGTCCCTGAGTTCTTACAACTGGGACTCAAACCACGGGTATTGAGGTTAGAACAATAGTCTGAGTGATTATCCTTAGTGAAGTAGTAATGATTTCTTTTTTAGCAAACAAAGCCAATATCTTACTTGACAACCAAGTCTTCTCTCTCTCCAATTATGCCACATTCTACCTCCAGTTGATGAATTACTAGTAATAATGGGGTTAAAATGTCATCAAATAAGCAGAGTAAAGCTATCATAAAATTAAAAAAAAAAATTATTGGGGAGTGCAAGTGAGTTTCATCAGCCCAGTAGAGCATCTGTGTTAGTTGGATTTTTCTAGAATCAGGTGCCGAGACAGAATTAGGAGTATATAAGGCATTTGGGAGCTGGAATGCAAAGCCTTTGAAAGGTTATGGGGGAGGGAGACACTGATTATAGTACAGAACTCACAAAGTCTTGGCCAATTCAAAAGAAGACCCAGAGCAAGGAATGCTAACTACAGGAGTTCTTCATGAAACTGAAATGCCCATGTCCTGGAATGCCTGCCTGGAGCTGCCATGGCTTTATCTTGAAAGTGGTGTGATGTCATAAGATTCTAGCTGGGAGCTGTTACACAAGTGCACTCCTTGCAGCTGAGGGCAAGCCCTTTTAGAAGCTGCACTTTGCACCTCCAAGGCTGCCATTGTCTCCAAATGGAGGCAATTCTCCATAACTGGAAGAGCCTGGCAGAAGGAAGAAGCTCCCTCCATGCTGAGATCTAGAAAAGTCTTTACCTTCTGCAGTCACAATGCTGTAACCATTTCTTGCCAATGAAGAGGTAAGGTCCCCAGTGGGAACTCTCAGCAGCAAGAGGCTGAGTGTGTTAGGATGCCTGGCCAGTGTTTCGCTTGATACTTTATACACATTGAAGCCAGCTGGGAGTGGAAGCCTGGTGAGGGTGGAGGATAAAGCTAGGCCCTTCTCCCCTTCCCATCTTCCTGTTCTTGGGCTCACTTACTATCAAGGAAGTTCTAGTGGACAGAAAATGTCAGTGCTTTCCAATCACCTGTTGGGTTTGGCCATTTGGTGGGTACTGGATGGACTGTTTCCATAGTGCAAAGGATTCTTAGATAACCCTTAACTCTAGAGCAGTACAGACTAATGGCAATACCAGGGACAGAGCTGACAGGAGTGAGCCATGATCAGAACATTTCATTTCACAATTTGTTCACTTGGGATTGTGCCCTGTGAAACAGTGATGGGATTGGATGTGTCTGGACACCTTCAATCCCATAGGATTTGTCTGAGAACCGATTTCCTGACTTCCTGCTGACTGGTGAGACCAACATGCTTTTTGCCTCATAAGTTGCAAAAGAACATGGAGAGGCTGGGTATTAAGCCCTGTCCCACTTGTAGGTCAAGAGAATTATCCTTTTTGACTTTTCCTTTAAAAAAAGTCCATGCCATTTTCTAGCAAAACAAAGAAAAAGCGCAGCTGAGGCTTCCATGCAGTAGGAGGAAAGTGCTGGTCATTTGAAATCAAAAGCCTGAATCTGAGCATGGGAATTACAGTTTCTAGCCATGGGATCTAGGCAAGTTTTAAAATTTCTCTCAATCTTTCCTTTTCTCCATATATAAAATCTGGATGGTTTTGAGGATCTCTGTGCTATGGTTTGAATGTTTGTCCTCTCCAAAACTCAGGTTGATACTTCATCCCTAACGTTGAAGTATTAAAAGGTGGGGTCTTTAAGAGATTCTTGGGTTATAAGGGCTCTGCCCTCATGAATGGATTAGTTGATTAATAGGTTAATGGACTTATGGGTTATCTAGAGAGTGGCATTAATGGCTTTGTAACAGGAGAGAGACCTGAGTTAGCCTGTCAGCATACTCAGATCTCTTGCCATGTGATGCCCTGAATAGTCTTGCAACTCTGCAGAGAGTCCCACCAGCAAGAAGGCCCTCACCAGATGTGCCCCCTTGACCTTGGAATTTCTGGATTTCAGAGCTGTTAGTGATAACTTTTGTTTCTTTATAAATTATTCAGTTTCAGGTATTACTTACAAGGAACAGAAATGAAATAAGACACACCAATCCTCTTCTTGCCTCCCTTTTTCCTGCCATCTTCCTTTCTTTCCTTCTGCTTCCCACCCTTCCTTCCTCCCTTCCTTTCTCCCTTTGTTCTCTTCTATTGTTCAATACACATTTATTGAGCTGCCCTGCTAGATCCTGAGGAAACATAAATCAACAAAAACTTTGGTGTTTAAGGTTCTTGGGCAAGAAAAATGGCAGTATAGGGTGTCTGTGTATTCAGTGAGAGATGCTATTTGTGGCAAAAGTACAAATTTATTAGTTGCAGCAGTAGTATAATGGAGAAATTGATGATTTGGGGGTGTGTTCACAGAGGACACAATGTCTGAACAAAAGTCTCAATAGGAAATAGCTTGTGGAAATGGACTAGTTGGGGCTGCAGTGGGAATGAGGGGAACTTGTTACAGAACATCATGTGCAAAGGCACTGGGTACAAACCATTTGATTATAGACTTGAATTTGAGTAACTGTGAGACCCCTTAGATTAATTGGACACCCAAAGCCAGATCAGTGGGAAATGAGCACTTTGAGGCCATATTTAGAGACCGTTGGCATGGCAGGGAAATGAGAGGATTTGATGAGGGCTAGAACAGTGATGAGGACTAGAACAGAACTCAGGAACCATCAAAATTGAAGTGTGTTGAGAGACAGATGTCTGCCAATGAGGCCTTGGTAAAGAGAAAGATGGGAAGAAACTGGGTAGGATCACATTGCTGGGGCACAACAGGGAATGGCGTAAAGGCTTCACATTCTGCAGGGAGGCCAAGGTTAGTGAAAACCCAGACTGTCCGTGGAATTTAGCAATTGGGAGATCAATGGTGAGGGAGAGAACCATGTGACCATAAATTAAGGCCTATGAAAAGGCTTTGGAAATTGTGAAGAGACATGGAAAAGAAACGTCAGTCCTTGATGGAGGCAGGGATTAGCCACCTTAGGCTGATCAATTCAGAATGTGCAGTGAGAACGACATGAATTTACCACTCCAGATTTATAGCTTCTCAATTACATCAGGTGGATAACAGAATGTCAGCATTTTAAACAGACACCCCTGGGCTCATAATAAATGCTACTTAGCACTTTTATATCCTTATCTCAAAATTAGCTTCTTGTTGGTTCCAAAAGATTGCCTGAAATTTGTCACCTAGGAGTAAAAATAAAGTCGAGAGTATAAAGAAAGAATGTGGGAGACAGACTGCAAGTTATAGGGTCATTGCTATGTAGGAATAAATAATCCTGGTGACTGGGTGGATATGCTGAGTTGTAGAACTTATTCTCCAAAGAAAGAAGCTTTAATCTGAAAGTCTATTTTGGATAGTGTCAACAGGTAAAGGGCTTCCAGCAGAACAAACAAGATTTCCAAATTAATAGTTTTATCCTATAAAAAGGAGAGGAAACTATTAAGTTAGAAGAAGGGAAGTGTGGCTGCTGAGGAAACCATATCTAGAGGCTCCGCAAGCTTTCAGTAATTCAGTGTGGCTCTTACGGTGCACTGCAAGTGACCACGCCTGTGAGTAGTGAGAGGACAAGTGGGTAAGGGTCATGGGAGCCCAAATTTATTTGACTTATAATAGCTCCTCATGATATTAGCTGAGCTCCATAATTAATGATATCTAGAGAAAGGTCTCATAATGATGTGCACTGTGGCCATGACAAGTATTGTTCCGGAATTTGAGTTTGAACATACCAGGCATATTCCTACCTCAACACTCACTATTTCCTCGATTTTGTTTGCTCTTCTCCGAATGTCCACATGGCTATTGCCCTTCTCATGCTTATCCTTTCAGTGACACCTTCTCTGATAATCCTATTTAAAGTAATACCTGTGCCTATCCACTGGCCCCTCTTCTCTCCTTCCCTGCTATGTATTTTTTTCTCCATAGCACTCATTACCATATGACATATACTTTACTGTATCCTTAGCTGCTCAAAACAATGATTTTGCAAGTTTTGATCAGTATCATATCCCTGATGTCTAACAGGGTGCTTGGCACATAATAGACATTCAGTAAATATTTACTGAATGATGGAGGAATGTGCTTTGGCAGGCTGCCAGGTTTCTAGCTCCAGAGAGGGACTGTCAAATTCTAGAAAAATACTTCCCTCAGAAAGGTCACTGTCAAGTTAGCACATGGCCTGCTTTCATCACCAGACACTGTAATTGCTACCTCTTCATTCAAAGCCTGCACGGCATTGTTCAAGTTTGCTAGGAGCCTCCAGGATGTCCTCTCTGGGCCTTCTCTCTGGCTTCATAAGAACATGCGCTTCCTGGTAGGTTATACACTGGAGTCACTCCTAAGAGCTATAGATATTTGGAACACTAGAGCTTGAAGGAACCTGGAAAGTTCATCAGTCCAGTCTTCACTTCTATGGATAGGGAAATTAGAACTTAGAAAAATGTCATAATTTGCCTAATGCCATATTATCCATTTAGTGAAGTGGACTTGCCAAGGAGAAATGAGAACTAAAGTGGGGTGTTTAGCCTTCAGAGGTGTTATCGCATATAATTCTCACAGTATGAGTCTGATGTTATGATTCTATGAATGGATTAAAACTAGATTATCAGAAATGTTTAATTACTTTTCCCTGGATGCTCAGTTAAAGAGTGAGAAAGTCAGGATTTGGGCCCAAACTCTAAACTCTTCGTGCTATAATTTGTGGGAGAAATCTGTACACTGGGCTCCTACACTTGATGGTGTGAAAGTGTACATGTTGTCACATATTTCTTTTAGTTACCTTTTAGTTTCTGAAAGATGGTTTTCACCTTTTCTCTTGTTATAGGAAAATAAGTGTTCCTCTTTTCTGTCTAAGGGTAATTTTTTTTTTTATGGTTTTTCATTTCTCCCTTTCCTGCATCTGATCTTCCTCTCCTTTGGCGTTTCCCCTGTTATTATGATTATTATTGTTATTATTATTTTTTTGACACAGTGTTTTGCTCTGTCACTCGAGCTAGAGTACAGGGGAATAATTACAGCTCACTGTAACCTCCAACTCCTAGATTCAAGAGATCCTCCCACCTTAGCCACTCAAGTAGCCAGGACTACTGGCATCTGCAAATGACGCCCTAATGTTTTTTCACTTTTGTAGAGATAGGGTCTGGCTTTGTGGACCAGATTGGTCTTGAACTTGTGGTCTTAAGTGATCCTCCTGCCTCAGCCTCCCACAGTGATGATAGGTATGAGTCACGGTGCCTGGCCTCTTACTAACTCTGAAACATGCTTAGTTTTATGCATGTCTCATAGTAAGAAGGAACAAAACTATCTGCTCTATATCCTTCTATTGTTGTAGCCTTCTTCAAGACTAGTCTTCCTGAATTAGCCCTTGCATTTATTCCCTTCCCATTCCCTCCTCAATCCTCAGCAGATCTGTTCTTACCGCTTTCAAAGCTGTTATTACCAAGAACACTAGCAATTTCCATGTTGATAATTCCTATGACCTTTCTTCAGATTTATTTTATTGACCCTTCTACAACATTTGACATAGTGAACCACTCCATCGTTCTCCAAACTTTGTTCGCTCAGATTATGCATTAACATGCTCTCGGGCATATAACTCTCTAACTTAGACATTCTTTGCTACATCTCTGCAGTACATTGTAAAATGACTTCAATATTCTTTTCTTTCCATGAGTGCATGTCCGCCTGCAATGCAACTTTGTTTCTCACTCAAGATGTGGAGTTTATTGAGTCTTAAAAAGATCACATGATTTGATTAAAGTGAGCAACTAGAATTTAGAGAAATTAGCAAATATGATGCAATAACTTAAAAGTGTTTTCAACAATGAGTTTGTTCTTTTCTGACTATAGTTGGGACTTGGCCCACAGTGTGAATGAGCTGCATGAAGCTAGCTTGCTAGAGAGGTTGCATGAAAGGGAGTCAAGATACTCTGGCTTGCTCATAGCTAGACCCGTGAGTCAGATCATTTCAGATCAGGTAGTGTGTTTGAGTCACCAGTTTGCTGTAGCCATATGAATGACTGCAGGTGAACTCAGCAGAAAAACCACCTGAATGAAACAAGCCCAAATTGCCAATCTGCTAATGTGAGAAGTAAAAACCACTAAATTTCAGGGTATTTTTTGGGTAACTGATATAGCCTTCTATTCAACCCACCTCTTCAGTTTGAATGTTTTCTTCTCAATCTACACATGGTCATATTCTCTTATTCAAACTTTTTAATCTCTATAAATATTCTAACAATTCCTGAAATGTTATCTCCAGAGCAAATATTTTTCTTAATTCATTGATCATAAAACCATCTGCCTGTTGAATCTTAGCCTAACTCCATAGACCTCAAAATTATTACATCTAGTGTAGAGTTTCTTCCTAAACATGCTTCTCCCATTTTCCTTAACTCAGAGAATAGAACAAAATATGCACATTTTTTTTTTCATTCTGGAGATGGGATCTCCATCTTGCCTCCTTCTGTTTCTCATACTTAATATTTAATTAACCACCAAATCCTATGAATATTCTTCCTCATTGGTCTGTTTGAAAATCGCTTACTTCTCTCTTGCCTTCTATTTGTCCACATTTCCACTACATTAATTCTAGCCATCAAATTTCTTCCAGGATTACTTTCAACAGCTTACCTAGTTGCACTCTTACCATCAATTCTTGAAAACAATGCATGTTCTTCAGTTTTTCACTGTAGCATGTAAGCCTATTAGATATGTCATATAAATATCATATGTGTGTATTATGAGTTTATAAGATCATTTTTTATTTGTGATGTCCAATCTTCTTTACCTGACTTTCAGCCCATTTCTATTTATAGTGATTACTGATGTATTTGGATTTATTTCCATTCTCTTATTTTCCATTTATTGAGATTTAAATTTCCTTTTCTTTTGAACTGAGATGAAATCCTCCCCCAACTCATTATTCCATTAATTTCCTCATATTATTTTGGAAGTTTTTAATTTCATTTATTTAATGGGTTAGTCCAAAAATTTTACTGCGTATATAATTTTAAAAAGTCTAGAATCAATCAAAACTTTGCCTTAGGGCGGCACCAGTGGCTCAAGGAATAGGGCACCAGCCCCATATACCAGAGGTGGCAGGTTCAAACTCAGCCCCGGCCAAAAAAAAAAACACACAAAAACTTTGCCTTATTTCCCCCAATGTAGGGAATTTGAAATATTTAAATTGATATATTTTTACTCAATAACTTTTTGTACTTTATTCGGATTTTACTACACAAATGGGTCATTGTTACCATTGTTTAATTTACAATTAAAATATGTTTAGATTTATCCATATGCTTATCATTTTCTTTGCTCACTATCCTTTATTAAATCTCTAGCTTTCTACTTGTTTTTATTTTGTTTTATTTATTTTTTATTAAGTCACAAATACATAAATCATGTATACATTAATGCATTTATGGGGTGCAATGTGCTCATTTTATATACATTTTGGAATGCTTACATCAAACTGGTTTAACATAGCCTTCACCTCACTTACTTATTGTGTTAAGACATTTATACTTTACACTTAATAGATTTGACATGTACCCTTGCAATATGCACC
Organism: Perodicticus potto; assembly: GCA_963574655.1. Classification (NCBI taxonomy): domain Eukaryota; kingdom Metazoa; phylum Chordata; class Mammalia; order Primates; family Lorisidae; genus Perodicticus; species Perodicticus potto. The sequence continues at coordinate 54,598 of CAUYRH010019679.1, forward strand.
ATAGGTGTGGTCCCACCGTTTACCCTCCCTTCATTCGACCTCCTTCCTCCCTTCCTCCCCCCCTTCCCACCTTCATCCTGGGCTATAGTTGTATTTTATCTTTCATATGAAAGTCTGGGTGATTATAAATTGGTTTCATAATAGCACTGAGTACATTGGATACTTTTTCTTTCATTCTTGAGATACTTTACTAAGAAGAATATGTTCCAGCTCCATCCATGTAAACATAAAAGAGGTAAAGTCTTCATCTTTCTCTGTGAGTCTTTGGCTCCTGCCTCTTGGCACATTCAGATGCTCCAGGAATGACTAGCTGATTGCTTGGATCAACCATCACCATTTGCATCCCTTTGGGGGTAGAATTTTGTGAGGTTTTGCAAGTCCTTGGCCAATCCACTTGGCCTCCTTGTTCTAGTGACTGGGCCCAGGACGAGGAGGTAAAGAACGTGGAGAGTATGGGTGAGGGGCTTCCAACAGGAGATATTACATGGCAAACTCTGAAGCCCCCAAGACTGGGCAGTGAAAAGTGACATCTGGGCACATAATGTATATCCTTCTTGCCGTAAGGGCTGCTGCCTGCAAATAAGCAAATTTAGATCCATGTATTGGTAACTGGTTTAAGTATGCCTAGAGAGATCCAGTTTTGTAATGATTATGTCGCTATTTGTCACTTTTATAGGTGTTTGAAACATTTATGAGATTCTGAGTCATTAGAATGGGAAAAAATATAATGGATTACATTTAATGTTTCAGGAAAAATCTACTTCCTAAAATTAGAAATATTTGATTTATAATCATACAAGTAGCATGTGAATATTTAGAGAAATGTTAAGTATTTCAGTTTTCTTTCACTGGACATTAGATATTAACCTCTGGGGGCACTACAGCACAGCTGTGGGGAGCCCTATAGAATGGGGGAGTCAGTTGAGGAGCAAGATGTGTACTCTCTGTGAACTGGGAGTGGGAGGTGTCTGTCAATCTACCCAACTTTTATACTTGGAATAGATTACCTCCTTGAAACACTGTATTGTTTTGCTTTCATAACTCAGCACTCTATCAGTTTTCAGTTTACCTCAGTCTCCTTTGCTGAATTCAAAGCCTCTGTTCACCCATAAATGTTGGGGCATGCCAAAACTGTAGCACTTAACCCCCTAGGATATCTCATTTAGCTTTATACAATTCAATTCTATGCTGATGCCTTTAGAATTTCTAGCTGTAGCTCTGACCCCACTTCCTGAACTACATATTTACATATTCAAGTGCCTACTGGACATCTAATAAGCAACCCAAGCTTAGCATGTTCCAAACAGAATGTTTGTTCCATACTCCCACCGGTTCTCCCAGTCTTCCTTCTCTCAGTGAAAATGTTATAGTTATCGGGCTGGCAAAGTGGCTCATGCCTGTAATCCTAGCACTCTGGGAGGCCCAGGTGGGTGGATGGCCTGAGCTCACCAGTGCCAGACCTGAGACAAAGCAAGACCCTGTCTCTAAAGATAGCCAGGCGACTTTTCTTAAACCGATAGAGGCCATCTACAGCAAACCCATAGCCAATATCATATTGAATGGAGTATAATTGAAAACATTTCCACTCAGATCAGGAACCAGGCAAGGTTGCCCATTGCTCTTTAACATTGTAATGGAAGTCTTAGCCATCGCAGTCAGGCAAGAGAACGCAATCAAGGGTATCCAAATAGGGTCAGAGGAGATCAAACTTTCACTCTTCGCAGATGATATGATTTTATACCTAGAAAACCCCAGGGACTCAACTACAAAACTCTTAGAAGTAATCAAGGAATATAGTAGTGTTTCAGGATACAAAATCAATACTCACAAATAGTAGCTTTTATATATACCAATAACAAGCTGAAAAAACTGAAAAAGCTGAAAAAACAGTCAAGGACTCTATTCCTTTTACAGTAGTGCCAAAGAAGATGAAATATTTGGGAATTTACCCAGCAAAGGATGTGAAAGATCTCTATAAAGAGAATTATGAAACTCTGAGGAAAGAAATAGCTGAAGAGGTTAACAAATGGAAAAACATACCACGCTCATGACTGGGAAGAATCAAGATTATTAAAATGTCCATATTACCCAAAGCAATATACAAATTTAATGCAATCCCTATCAAAGCACCACTGTCATACTTTAAAGATCTGGAAAAAAGGGCGGCACCTGTGGCTCATTGAGTAGGGTGCTGGCCCCATATACCGAAGGTGGCAGGTTCAAACCCAGCCTCGGCCCGAACAGCAAAACAGAAAAATAGCTGGGCGTTGTGGTGAGCGCCTGTAGTCCCAGCTGCTTGCGAGGCTGAGGCAAGAGAATCGCCTAAGCCCAGGAATTGGAGGTTGCTGTGAGATGTGTGACGCCACAGCACTGTACTGAGGGTGAGAGAGTGAGACCCTGTATCTACAAAAAAAAAAAATCTGGAAAAAATAGTACTTCATTTTATATGGAACCAGAAAAAACCTCAAATAGCCAAGACTTTATTCAGAATTAAAAACAAGGCTCAGCGCCTGTGGCTCAATGGGCTAGGGCGCCAGCCACGTACACCTGAGCTGGTGGGTTCAAATCCAGCCCGGGCCAGCCAAACAACAATGATAGCTGCAACCAAAAAACGGCTGGGTGTTGTGGCGGGCGCCTGTGGTCCCAGCTACTTGGGAGGCGGAGGCAGGAGACTCGCTTGAGCCCAGGAATTGGAGGTTGCTGTGAGCTGTGATGCCACATTACTCTATCCAGGGTGACAGCTTGAGGCTCTGTCTCAAAAAAAAAAAAAAAAAATGACGGCTGCAGCCATAAAATAGCTGGGCGTTGGGGCAGGCGCCTGTGGTTCCAGCTACTTGGGAGGCAGAGGCAGCAGAATCGCTTGAGCCCCCAAAAAGCTGGAGGTTGCTGTGAGCTGTGACGCCACAGCACTCTACCCAGGGCGACAGCTTGAGGCTCTGTCTCAAAAAAATAAATAAATAAATCAAAACAAATCAGGACGAATCACACTACCAGACTTCATCTATACTGTAAGTCTATAGTGATCAAAACAGCATGGCACTGGCACAAAAATAGAGAGGTAGATATGTGGAACAGAATTAAGAATCAAGAGATGAACCCAGACATTTGATCTTTGATAAGCCTATCAAAAATACAAATTGGGGGAAAGATTCCCTATTTAACAAAAGGTGCTGGGAGAACTGGCTGGCGACTTATAGAAGACTGAAACTGGACCCACACTTTTCACCATTAACAAAAATTGATTCTCACTGGATAAAAGATTTAAACTTAAGACGTGAAACTATAAAGATTCTTGGAGAGAGTGCAGGGGAAACACTTGAAACTGGCCTAGGAGAATACTTTATGAGGAGGACCCCCATCCCCTGACCCCCTGGGCAATTGAAGCAACACCAAAAATACATTACTGGGATCTGATCAAATTAAAAAGCTTCTGCACAGCCAAGAACACAGTAAGTAAAGCAAGCAGACAGCCCTCAGACTGGGAGAGGATATTTGCAGGTTATGTTTCTGACAAAGGTTTGATAACCAGAATCCACAGAGAACTCAAACTTATTTTTATTTATTTATTTTTTTTTGAGACAGAGCCTCAAGCTGTCACCCTGGGTAGAGTGCTATGGCATTACAGCTCACAGCAACCTCCAACTCCTGGTCTTAGGCGATTCTCCTGCCTCCGCCTCCCAAGTAGCTGGGACTACAGGTGCCCGCTACAACGCCCGGCCATTTTTTGGTTGCAGCCATCATTGTTGTTTGGCGGGTCCGGACTGGATTTGAACCCGCCAGCTCAGGTGTACGTGGCTGGCGCCTTAGCCGCTTGAGCCACAGGCGCTGAGCCAGAGAACTCAAACTTAATGAGAAAAGAACAAGTAATCCGGGTGGTGTCTGTGGCTTAAAGGAATAAGGTGCCGGCCCCATATGCCAGAGGTGGCGGGTTCAAACCCAGCCCTGGCCAAAAACTGTAAATAAGAAAAAAAAAAAAAAAAGAAAAGAAAAGAACAAGTAATCCCATTTCATTGTGGGCAAGGGGCTTGAACAGAAGCATCTTGAAGAAGATAGGTGCATGGCCTACAAACACATGAAAAAATGCTCATCATCTTTAATCATCAGAGAAATACAAATCAAAACCACTTTGAAATATCATCTAACTCCAGTAAGAGTGGCTCACATAACAAGATCCCAAAACTACAGATGTTGGCATTAATGTGGAAAAAAGGGAACACTTCTGCACTGCTGGTGGGAATGCAAGCTAATACGTCCCTTTTGTTTTTTTTTAATTTACTTTTTTTAATTACTATTTTTTATTAAATCATAATTTTGTACATTGATGCATTTTGAGTTCAGGGTACTGTTAATACATCCCTTTTGGAAAGAAGTATGGAGAATACTCAGGGATCTAAAAGTAGACCTGCTGTTCAATCCTGCAATTCCACTACTAGAAGTATATCCAAAAGACCAAAAATCACTTTATAACAAAGATGTTTGCATGAGATTGTTCACTGCAGCTCAATTCATAATAGCCAAGTCATGGAAGAAGCCCAAGTGCCCATCAACCCATGAATGGATTAATAAATTGTGGTATATGTATACCATGGAATATTTTACAGCCTTAAAAAAGATGGAGACATTACCTCTTTTATGTTTATATGGATGGAGCTGGAGCATATCCTACTTAGTAAACTATCTCAAGAATGGAGGAAAAAGTATCCAATGTATTCAGTACTATTATGAAATAAATTTACAATCACTCACACTTTCACATGAAGAATAGATCACAAGTATGGCCCAAGGTGAAAGAGGGGGGCAGGAAAGGGGGGGAGGTCAGATGGAGGGAGGGTGAATGGTGGGATCACACCTATGGTGCATACTGCAAGGGTACATGTCAGATCTATTAAGTATAAAGTATAAATGTCTTAACACAATAATTAAGTAAATGAGGTGAGGGATATATTAACCAGTCTCATGTAAGCATTCCAAATTGTATATGAAATCAGCATATTTTACCTCATAAATGCATTAATGTATACATGATCTCTTTATGATTTAATAAAAAATAAATAGGGCGGCACCTGTGGCTCAGTGAGTGGGGCGCTGGCCCCATATACCGAGGGTGGTGGGTTCAAACCCAGCCCCGGCCGAACTGCAACAAAAAAATAGCTGGGCATTGTGGTGGGCTCCTGTAGTCCCAGTTACTGGGGAGGCTGAGACAAGAGAATCACCTAAGCCCAGGAGTTGGAGGTTGCTGTGAGCTATGAAGCCATGGCACTCTACCAAGGGTGACAAAGTGAGACTCTGTCTCTAAAAAAATAAATAAATAAAAATAAAAAAAAAATAAATATAGCCGGGCATTGTGGTGGGCCCTTGTAGTCCCAACTACATTGGAGGCTGAGGCAAGAGAATTGTTTGAGCCCAAGAGTTAGAGGTTGCTGTGAGCTATGACACTCTACGGAGGGTGACAAAGTGAGACTCTGTCTCAAAAAAAACCCTAGCCTTGTAAAAGTATATATAGCACGTATACTTGGTATCCCTTTCAGTGGGGCCTCTCCCTGCAGTAAGATTATACTTTCCATCCATGATGAACTAAGGTTGGGATAAGTGACTTGCTTTGTCTTATGAAAAAAGAAAAAAGTGAGACATACCACTTCTAAGCAGAAACTTTAAGAGCCATGATGATTCACCATGTTCTCTTTTCCCATCACAGTGACTAGCAATGTCTCAACTAGAGGATACCACATCAGCTTGGGTTCCTTAGTGAAGATGACATGAAACAGAACCATGTAAACCCATAATGGATCTGCAGCATGGATAAGAAATAAACCTTTAAAAAAATTTTTTTATTATCACTAATATTCTTTATTCTATATAAAGTATGCAATATGATCTTTTGGTATACATAATACATATATATATGAAGAAATGATTACTATAGTCAGAGCAATATAGCCATCATCTTTCATAGTTATCCTTTATTTTGTGGTAACAGCACCTAAAATCAACTCACTTAGCAAATTTTCAGTATACAAAATAATATTTTTAGCTATATTCCTCATACAATAGATCACTAGACTTAATCATTATAATTGCAAAAGTGTACTCTTTGACCTATTTCTCTCCATTTCCTTTCCCTCTTTCCCCCTGATAACCATTTTACTCTATTTCTATTTATTTGACTTGGTCTTTTTTTTTAGATTCCACATATAAGTTGAAAATATATTCTTTTTTTGGTGCCTGGATTATTTCACCTAGTATTAAGTCCTTCAGATTCATCCATGTTTTGGTATCCTTTTTTAAAAGGATTGAATAGTTTTTCATTTTTAATATTTTAATATATACTACATTTTGTATCCACTTATCTGTTGATGAACATCTAGGTTGACTTCATATCTTGGCTATTATAAATGATAATAGTTGTAAGAAAAAAATATGACTAGAAATTCAGTACCATCACAAAATTTTAGAATTTATTAATTTAACAGATGATTTTTTTTTTTTTTTTGAAACAGAGCCTCAAGCTGTCACCCTGGGTAGAGTGCCGTGGCATCACAGCTCACAGCAACCTCCAATTCCTGGGCTCAAGCGAGTCTCCTGCCTCCACCTCCCAAGTAGCTGGGACTACAGG
>CAUYRH010019680.1:0-14753 GCA_963574655.1 Perodicticus potto
GATTGTATACAAAGCCCGCACACTGTACCCCATGATTGCACTAATGTACACAGCTATGATTTCATTAAAAAAAAATGATGATTGTCGCATGCTAAGAATCCGTGCCAGGTGACAACTTGATATACCATGTAGTATAGGGCATTGGAATTTTGTAGTGGATAATATACATTTCAGTGATGATTACACAGTTTGTCAGCTATATAGATTTAGGCTATTCATCTTAGAATGCTGAGAACTTATGTCCTAATATATAAATTTGAAATAATAAAAATGCATGCCTTATATTTTCTACCAGGAATTAACTAGGGTGATGGATAAGACTCCCTCATACATTTCGTTTATATCAAGTTTACAATGAGTATCTTCATAAAGTATAACTACTTTATACATTTCTACTTGTTTTTCTCACTCATGAGATCCTAATACTCAATCACTTGATCTTATACAATTGTGTAACTTTCAAATACCTAGCATATTACTTGTATATAAATGAAGTTGTGTTAATTATATATGCTTTATTCATGTTAAGACTGTTAAGGATATGTAACAACAGTCTATAATGAATTATTAGTTTAAACATTGGGTCAGAATAAAAACGTACTGGAAATATTTTCATAATAGTAAGTGCTATGAATAAAATGTCAAATTTGGTTTCTGAAAGATTTAGGCTCACCTTTCAGTTATGTACCTAATTAAAGAATTCATCTACCAAATAAGAATAATACTCATATTGCTGTAGTCCGGACTTGATTGAATTAAAAGAGATGAAATGTATCAACTTTGATAATGAAGCATAGTATGCATAGACTTTAAACAAGTCAATGAGTTGTTTCATAGTTTTTGCTGTTGATGATGATTAATCATAATAAATAAGAAATTTAAGAGAACTAGAGAGCCACATGCTAAAATATTTTTAACAAGTAGGTTTTTGTTTAAACCTATGAAAATACAATATTAACTTAAATCAGATTGCTAATTTTTGAAGATAGTTCGGAGAAAATTTATTTTATAATATTTTTTAAAATGTCCCCAATTCTTTTGTTATTTGAATATAGGATAGATGTTCAATATTGTGTTTCTTGGTTAAATAATTTAATTTATCACCAACAAATGGTAATAAGGTTTTATTTATGACAAATAAAATTGCAGTAATATGGTTCTCCTAAAAATATGAAGCCTATAACCCAACTTCAGCACAAGAATATGGGGAAAGGGACAAGGGAGGGGAGGTAAGGGGGAGGTTGGGGTGGAGAGAGGGTAATTGGTGGGGCCACACCTACAGTGCATCTTAGAAGGGTACAGGAGAACCTTACTAAATGCAGAATACAAATGTCTTCATACAATAACTAAGAAAATGCCATGAAGGCTATGTTAAACAGTTTGATGTTTAACACAAATCACAGCTATGATTTAATAAAAAAAAAGAAAAAGAAAAAGAAAAAGAAAAAAAAAATAAAGTGGAAAAATACACATGGAGATTAAAATGTAGTTAAAATGTCAATTAAAAAATAAACAGGTCCTTAAAGATTTTCTTGGTACCCATCAGTCTATTTAAGTTATTGAAGAATCTACGTATATAAAAGTAGCTATTTATACTATATATATACCAATTACAGATGTTTAGTTATGAAATTTTGAAAATTATATGGCTCCTTGTTTTGCAACTCACATATACTTAAGAAGGCATCTGATTTCAAGATTGATTTTATTATTAGAGTCTAATAGATAAGGAATATTTTGGACATGTATAGATGATGGTGAATTTTGCCTGAGCCCTCTGATGCTGGAGAATAGTGAATCTTCTGCATTGCAGAAATGGCTTACTCAGAAAGAACCACCATCCCAGAGAACGTAAATAGTGCTCAGAGATGTCAGACACAAACCCTCCAGATTCTCATTCTTTGCTTCACAAATGATTAGTCAAGCAGCTTATCCCCAAGAATCAGTAACAACAAAATATTTGAGAAACAAACATTGGTTTGGGATCTGTCCCTCCCCCCAGCCCTCAACTTTGGGTCAACCTCACCCTAAACTAGCATATAGCTTCTCCTGAAAGGCTCCTTCTGAAAAAGAAGCTGGTCTAATAGGAAAACATTTTTAGATGTGCCCTGTTTGTACCGTTCTTTCATCCCACTTCTCCACACCTGATTCTTTCTATCTACACAATAAACTCCTTTTGTCTAGCACTTGAGAAGCTTCTTTACCTTCTATTCAGAATCTCCCCTATTGCAATAGTCCCTTCTCCCCTCGACAGTGATATTTAAAAATAAAGTTTTCCTTGACTAAGTCAAGAGTTTTCTTTTATTTGATAGTACAAAGAGAAGAAAATAGTGCAAACTGATTTTTTTAAAAAGGATACTTGAGCAAATTAGCCAAATCATAGTATATAAATAATTGTGCACATCAGGGTATTAAGAAATATACATACTGATCTTAAATTGAGATATTTAAAATATGAGAATTGAGAAAGATAAAATTAATATTGTCCTTTAAAATAGAAAGGCGATCAAGAAACTGAAAAGAGCAGATGTAGAAAAATTCAAGCAACCAGTACACCCACCCTATCAAACACTAGTAAGAGAAGTACCAGAGTATAAATGTAAGCGTATTTTCCTTTTTAAGAAAAAATGTAGCATATAAACCTAGAATGTGCCATATATGTCCTTCAGATTTGATTTACCTCATTTCCAAAGTGATTATTATTGCACACAGTGAAATAATCCATATTTATTAGTTTATTTTTGCATAGGCTCAATTTGTCTTTCTCTAGGGTACTATAGTGGGATACTCAACATAGTGTAAATTACAAATCCTAGATTTTGCATATTATAAGATTTATTATTTATCTTTTTAAAACAATGATAAAATTAGACCATACAAAAATTATTTTCTTATATAAATTTGTATAATGCTATGTGCTACTATTTTTACTAGTTGTAACAACAATGATGACAAAAACGCTGTTACAAGAATAAGAAGCGTTCAAGAATAAATTCACAATATCATCAGTTGGATAATTCATTTTTGCTTATATTAAGTAATTTTCCAGCCTTTCATTACAAATGTGTTTGACTTACATATTAGGAAATAAAATAAAAACAGATGTTTGGTATAGTTGCTTAAAATGTGTATGTGAGACATTTTATACTTCTATTTAGATATTGCCCTAAAATCAACTCTAGTGAGTACAAAGACCTACCCATATTCTAATTTTTGTTTTTGTAAATCTCCAAACTGAATAGACAGCTTATAACTAGTAGCATTAACATTATGGTAACACAGAAAAAGGGCACAGACAGAATAGTGTGGAGGTTAGCGGCAACTACAAATATGTTTTAAATGCAGTAATTAAATGATAAGCATCAATTTAACTGCAGGTGACAAAAAGCACAAGATAATACACTGTAATTATTTTCAGCACTGTTGGTTTATAATACTTTTGTGTATCTATTATAACAAACAAGAATTTTCCAAGTATATAATTCTTAAGAAACAGCTAGGCTTTACTCCAGGAAGTGAGTTGAGCAGATTGTGATGACTTGTAAAACAGAATCCCTGCTGAAACTAATTTGTACTTAAGACTCTTTTTAGGAAAAGAAAAAGTTTCCTTCATTTATAATATAATTGCAGGCAAAATTCAGAGATAGCTTTATTTCACAAAATTATCATTAATAAGTTACCAGGTAATAATTTTGCAACACCGTGCTCATCATAGTTCAATTTCAGTAAGAAAAAAAAAAAAAAGAGTTCTATTTTTTGTAGACAGTTGTTTTTTGTAGGCATTTACATGATCTGTTTTTCCATATTTTCTTGGAGGATATACAATGATTAAAATCTTTAAAATAGTGTCATTAATGACATTACACATTCCTGCCTTATGAACTATTACAAAGGTATTCCTAGTATAGTAACCAAACTGATATCACTGTGTTCCCAGAAATGAACAGCAGAGACCGAAACTCTGTCTTAACTGATATTCTTTATCTCCAATAATCTTGTAACTCTTAATTTATATATAGCAATGTGAACTGGTAAAAGAAATTGTCCTCTGAACTTTACTGAACTTACAGTAAAATATTTCTTAAAAAATACTTTTACTTAATAAGCTATCAAATGAGTTCATATAATCACTAAGCATAGATAAAATAGCTGGAAAAGTTTCATTTTATCTTTCATTATTTTCCCATGTTTATGTAATAATTTTATTTCTTTGGTTGCCTTAACCTTGATCAAAATCATACTATTTGAGTATAACAACAAGCTTAAGAACATAATTTGTTGAAATGTTCTAGATATGCCCTCATGGCTGTTAATGTTTTTTGTATTATATACTATGCCAAAATACACTTATGATATATTAAATATATATCATTCTATAGTGGAATATTATCATAGTATATATGCATGCCCACACCTCAGTCAACAGAGAAGGCAGTAGAGTGGTGGCGACATTTTAGGGATGTGTTGGGGCACCTGGGATCCTCTATCTTTCATCAGAGCCAGGCAGTGGCGACACAAAAATAACAAATTTCATTATCAGTTGTTTTTAACCATGACTATTTCAAGTAGTTTCCACAGTTAATTGCTTAATTCTGAAGATGTTTCTTCAGAAAAACTCTTCACAAATAAGTAAAATCCTAGGATGTTTTGTCTTCAAAGAGATTTATTAATAAGACCCTGATAAACATTCCTAGCAACTACAAATTTCTAAACTTTAGAATCATAACATGTAGACCAGGAAAAATTCCCAACACTCTAATAAAAAGACTGATATAAAAAATTGCTAACCCAAACTGCATAAAAATTTATATACCAAGAAAATACTTTTCCAGATTTTCACGCTCAGCCAATAAAAAAATTCTTTAGATATACAATTTAAATAAATTGCATAAACAATACTAAATATAAAAATCAGAAAAATAAAATTGGTATTTAAGAAGATATTTGTCAAATGTTAAGTTGAACAGATAGAAAACCTAGATGGCCACGTAGTCCTTCCTCTTTACAAAGTTTCCATTATTAAAACTCTGCATTCTATAATTCATCATGAAAGAGATAAAATAATATAACTGCATATATATATATATATACACACACATATATACATACATATACATATATGTATATATTTGTGTGGTGACTATTTTAAATTGCTATGGTTTACCATCAGTATTTGATTTATGAAGCCAATAACCCTGGCAATCCTGGAAAAACAGCACAACTTTTAGACATATTTCCTCTACCTGATGAACCATTTAAATATATACAAAGAGCTTTAATATAATTGCCTTTTTTAAATGCATGTCTTCTGGCTATCTAATAGCTTTTTTCATAAGAAGTCTGATTTTATAATAATGTCTGAAAAGGTATAAGAAAATTTTTTATCTCATGAGATATTCCTAGAAAAATCATTAATGATAGAGATACTTTAGAGGTCATATAGTTAAGTAGGATATTGCAGATAACAATAATAATATGCAAAACTAACTAAATTGACTAAACTGCCTTGGTCAAAGGTATTGCATATTTTTTGCAATCAGATCCAATTTCAGTCAAAAAAAAAAAAAAAAGTTGACCCCCTTATAATGTACTCACTGAAAAGGATACACATAATAAGAAAATCTTATGCATCCTCTGCTAATAATCTCTGTTATAACTACATGAAACAAGGGTTTAATACATAATGCCAAAATATATTTAAAGGTTAAAAATATATATATTTTCATAAACTACTGACTGAAGACAATCAAATCCTTTACAAAGTATAACCCAGAAACAGAGTCTTCTAAAATCTGGGCGGTGCCTGTGGCTCATAGAGTAGGGTGCAGGTCCCATATACCCAAGGTGGTGGGTTCAAACCCAGCCTTGGGAGAACTGCCAAACAGAAAAATAGTCAGGTATTGTGGCGGGTGCCTGTAGTCCCAGGTACTTGGGAGGCTGAGGCAAGAGAATCGCCTAAGCCCAGGAGTTGGAGGTTGCTGTGAGCTGTGTGATGCCATGACACTCTACCGAGGGCGGTAAAGTGAGACTCTGTCTCTACAAAAAAATTAAAAATAAATAAATGAATAAAAATAACATCATAATGATTGCCCTTGTCACCTACATTATAGCAAACTGTAGAGTCTTTAAACATTGGGTCTGGGATCTCACAAGTCAGAAGGGCCCCTACAGGCTCTCAGACCTGTATTAGAGACCTGGTAAAAGTAACCAGAAAAATTTCTTCCCAGGAACACAAGACATCATAAATGTAGACAGCTTTTTTCCAAGATCACAGATTAAGATTTCTCTGTTATTATGAGAGTCTTATCCCTCGGTTGTTCCATAAACAGTAAAACTAAAAAAGGGTCTCTTGTATACATTCATAGGGCATAATTTATTTGTAAAATATGTTACAACCAACTATATACAAAGACAAACTTATGTCTTGATGGACAATGAAAGACCAATGTGGGTAAAAAATTTAATGGTATCTTTGTTGCCTCATAACCAGTCAGAAAACAAAACAACAAAAAAATACTTATCCATTCCTCTCAACCTTCATTATAGGTTAAAGAGAACATTTCCAGGTAGCCTTTACTGTTCTAGATTCATATTATATTATGTTAGATATCTTATTTCATGGTTTAAAATAAATAAGGTAATAATCAAAATTTTGTCCTGCATAATAGCCTCTATAACAGATTACACTACAAAGGCCATGGTGACACAATGTATTTTAAATTCTTTCATTAAAATTATGCTTAATGATAAAAGTATATCAGACCGTTTGATAAACAGAAAAACATCTGTACAATTTCTGACATTATTAAGCATAAAAATCAAACGAAAAGATACATTGGGAAAAGGATGCCCTGTTCCATTTATGTTTCTGTGACAACTAGAGAGCCGCATGCAGAAGGGTGAGGCTGGATCTCTATTTCTTCCTATATAAAATAAAATTGACTCAATTTGGAGTAAACACTTCAATGCAATACCTGAAAACATTAAAACAATCCAGAAAATCTGGGAAAATCTCTTCTGGATATTAGTGTAGGCAAAGAACTTATGACTAAGACTCCAAAAGAAAATGCAAAAAGAACCAAAAAAAAAATAGACAAATGGGTTTTAATTAAACTAAAATAGTTCTGCATAGCAAAAGAAATAATGAAAATGGTAAATAAACAATCTACCAATTTAAAGAAAATATTCACAAACTATGAATCCAGCACGGGACTAACATCCAGAATCTACAAGGAACTCCAACAACTCAGCAAAAAAGTGACAAAGTCTCACAGGATAGATAAGAAAAAATAAAAATCAGAAACAAATAAATGGGTTAAGCGCATATGAAAAATAAATGTATTAGAGTACATAACATTTTCTATTCAAAGCACACATAAAATTTTTGTGTACTTTAAAAAAAAACACTTTCAAATTGCTAATTTATTTTCACCAGAAATAAGTTTCTTTTGGAAAAATTGACTTACCATAGTGTGTACAAAAGACCTAGAGGATTAAAAAGATAAAGAAAACTAAGAAAAAATACCTACTTCTTTAGTTAGCTTTCTTTTTATAGCTGGACTTAAGGTAAAGAGGATAATTTTATTAAATATAATCTTTGAAAGAAAACAGTTATAAATTTGTATGTTTGAATGATTCTGATCATTGGCAAATTATATAGCTAATATTATTATATAGCTACAATTATAGCTAATAAAATATGAAATTTTAGACAAACTTGGAAATAATATCACAGGTAGTCTATCGAGTTCTACGGGCACACAAGTTAATAACCTATTATTGTATATAATTCACATTGACTTTATGGCTAAAAAAAAATGTAACAATTAAAAGGTAAAATAAAACTAACTTTACTTCTTAGTTTGTGCTTCTCTGACCAACTGTGAGAAGCAACATTTTCATCACTCCCCATTGAATTTTCCCTTGCAGCCATATACAATATTTATTTGGTCCTTCTCCTCCACATTTTTATACTGTAAATCTCACAAGCTCACATATACACATTATCTACACATTTTACCTTGACCCTCTGAAGGCGAGGAAAGAGAAATAGTAAGGGAACTAAAAGGTCATTTAGTAAGCAGAGAAAACTTAAATAGTATTGAATTGAGTCCAGATTTATAGTATTTCTATCATTTCTAGTTACTATGAAGAAAGATATTTCACACAAGAAAGTTGCAGTAATTATAAATTTGGGGGATAAAAGATAATGGAATAAGTGAAGCAAAACTGTAGTAAGACCAGCTGTAAAATGATATTAGTGTCTAGGAAAGAGAAGATTGCTGGTAGTGGAAAAGAAATGAAAGAAATTCATCGACAATTCGTAAATGAATGTATCAGACCTCGTAGCAGACATAAATGAGGTGAAGTGTCATGGAAGATTTCCTCCTGTGTGGTAACCAGCTGGACAGGAGTGCTTGGTACTGAATGAACTAGACCCAGAGATGAGCGTGTGTAGTGGAAGGAGGGATTTAGCAGTAAGGAAAGAGGAAAGACGGGAATGGATGTAGAAGAGAGGAAATTGTTTTAAAATAAAAGACTAATTTATGTGTATTCGTATAGGAAACTCCAGACCATAGGGAGAGGATTAGTAAAAAAATATATAGGTAAGGGATAACTTAAATGTAATTATCATAAAAGATATTGTTATGATTTAAAGATTAGAAAATAGTTAAATGCAATAAAGATGATAAAGATTATTTAGAAAATCCGGATTCTCTCTCCCTTTCTCTCTCTGCCCCACCCATTTTTCTCTCTTTCTCCTATTTTCTGTTCAATCTAGCTTCTTAATTTGGTAATAGGGAAAATAGAAAAACACCCCAAACCTGAAAAGTGCAGCAGACAAACAGAATTATCTCATATGCATTATGTTCAAGTATTTAGTATTTGGAAGAACATAATGCATACAAGATAATTCATTGTTTATTAAATATAAATCATAATTAAAGATTGCACTGTTCCAACATAAAAAGCCCAGGCAATTATTCCATTTTAATGTAGCAATTAAAATTGTTTTTATCCTATTTTTACTAGTATCTTATCTTCATGAGTCTAATGTTTGATAAAAAATATCAAGGTGAATTTCGTGCCATTAGATGTGAAGTGAAATAGTCAAAAAATTAGATATGCTAACAATTCTACAAAGATTCTAGTGTTGTTAAAACACCTGTATTTTCTGCCTTTTCTGTAATGTAACAGAGACAGATGTGACTTAAAATTATGTTTCTCTTTTTATATCACATGCTGGGTATTGTGCAAAGGTATTATCCTGGAGAGCCTACTGAGGTGCAGTATGTTTGGTGTTCGTATTTATGTTTCTAGTAGTAAAAATAGAAATAGAGACAGACAATGTTCATGGGAGTAGTAGGAACCCAAGTTATCTTCTTTCGTTTTCATTTCTTATCTTCAAAGTACATAAAATTATAATTTATGTTCGATTTAGTGCCCCGTGGGGACTAAAGGGACACTACTATTAGTTATACTGGGACAATCCACATTAATTGTTGATCTGAACAAAAAAGCATCAATTTTTAAAGTAACAAAAAAGCATTGAATTTTCCAAATCTGTGTTCAGTACTATCTGATCAGGGATCTTTCAAACAGGTGTGCCAGGTAAAGTAAAAGAAATCTAATTAAATCTGAAATTTAGTTGAATAATATAATTTTTTCTGAGTTTGTTCTAAATATTGCAGGCATTGTTTATTAAAGAAAACGCTAATTGAATAAGGGAAATTCAAATTTAATAGGGTATCTTATATTTTCATTTGGTAAATGTGGCAAACTTACTAGAAGAATTCTCAGGAAATAATTTGGGTGGATCTAGTTTGCATTCAATGACATTGGTATCAAGAAATAATAAATGGCTTTCTAGCTGCCTTTCGTGAATGATTCATATCACAAATAATTATAGATACATGTATCAGATATAGAAGCAAAGCTAAAAACTTTCTAACAGTGAAATTTTCTTTATTGAGAATTCAATTTTCTCTGTAGCACTTCATTTGTTTTATTATATGTTTCTCGCATCTCCTCATCTTTATTAATTCAAATCATGATTAGGTATTAGTTAAGATCCCAAACTAGGCAGAGTTAGTGAATATCAACAAACCACCTCATGTTAAAACTCTAAAATATGCCCTTCCAGAGAAATGTGTAAAAAGTTGCTAGGCACTATTATCTTTTATATTATTTGAATCATATATTTCTTAATTACACTGCATGTGAGGTAAAACTAAAAACATATTAACAGATTATTTGATCTTATAATCTCTGGAAATGCAGTCCTGATCAAAGTAATATATATTTATATCTTCTATTAAATATATTAAAATTCCTTTTTTATTAAGTCATACGTTCTTACATTAATTCATTTCTTCTCTGAAAAAATGCTCAATAGGGGCGATGCCTATGACTCAAAGGAGTAGGGCGCCGGACCCCTATGCTGGAGGTGGCGGGTTCAAACCCAGCCCCAGCCAAAAACTGCAAAAAAAAAAAAAGCAAAAGATGCTCAACATTTTTAATCATCAGAGAAATGCAAATCAAAACCACTTTGAGATATCATCTAACTCCAGTAAGATTAGCCTACATCACAAAAACCCAAAACTAC
Organism: Perodicticus potto; assembly: GCA_963574655.1. Lineage (NCBI taxonomy): Eukaryota > Metazoa > Chordata > Mammalia > Primates > Lorisidae > Perodicticus > Perodicticus potto. The sequence goes on from CAUYRH010019680.1 coordinate 10,607, forward strand.
TACAGATGCTAGTGTGGATGAAGTAAGAAGGGAACACTTGTACACTGGTCTTATGGAAAGAAGTTTAGAGAATACTCAAGGAACTAACAGTGGACCTACCGTTTTATCCTGCAATCCCTCTATTAGGTATTAAAATACCTTTTAAAACACTAAAGAATAGACATAGATAAGTAAATAATAATACTAATAAAGGATAAAGTCATAGCATTTTGGATGCAACCTATCTTACTCTGTCACTCAAACTTGCTCAGATCTTAAAAACGTGTGCATCTGACAAATTCTAAAAGCTCTTTATCTTGAGAGCAGGCCATTTGCCGGTGGGACCTTAGTTAATCTACATTTAACTGTTTCAAGAGTGTTTTCTGAATATTCTAGTTGTGTCTTCATCTTGCTCTTCCATATTGTAGAATCCCAAATTATTTAAACTGCTAAAATAAATTTAGGAAGAAAATTTCACCAAATCTGCTTTGTTCTCCTATCAGAGAAAATCGTTGACTTGCAGAGTCTCTTTTATGAGGTTTAATTTACCAGTAACTCTAGGTTCTATTTGTCAGGATTAAATAGAGAGCACAAGGACAAATATAAACATAAGGAAAAGAGAAGACACATTATTTAATTATAAGCTTTCTATTTGATAAGATGTATAAAAATTCTGCTTTAACTTGCATGAAATGTGTTAAATTTGTGTTTTTAATAAATTTAATCATGCATGAATCAATAAAGTTAAATTTAGCAAGCTTAGAAGTTATTTCATTACAAATATCCTTTGTGAAGTGTACCTAGTTACGTTGTGTGTATATAAGTTGCCATATTATAGAAAATCTGTAAAGTTCAGGTAATAAATAATAATTTTTATGCTTTAGTGTTTTTTAGGATTTCTAGATTTAGTTTAAAAATTAAAGGAGGAGGGCAGTGCCTGGTGCTCAAAGAGTAGGGTGCTGGCCCCATATGCCGGAGGTGGTGGGTTCAAACCCAACCCTGGCCAAAAACTGCAAAAGAAAAAAAGAAAGAAAGAAAGAAAGAAAAGAAAATTAAAAGAGGAAAAAAATAAAAATTAAAGGAGAATCAAAATTTAATAATGAAGGATAATTTCTATAAATACAAATTATACTGTGATTAATATAATCATAAGACCAAAATAAGATAAATTATCAGGAATTTGACTATATTTTTCTCTTAAAAATGATCATATAGGAATCTTTGACCAATGTTTAGGAAACAGAAAGAGTAGAATGTGGGAAACTATAGTTTTCAACCTTCCACCAGATTCTTAAGGTCAAGTACAATTAGATAATTAACAGCCAAATTATCACTTATTCCTAAATGTGCCTATTCTTTTTGAATTGGTAAAAATGTAACAAATATAGAGATAAAATAGAGATATTTATCTGTACACCATATGTATGTATAGAAATATCATCAGAAATATGTACAATGATTTTTAATTGAAAATAAAATAATTTTAATGCTGTATTTAAAAATTAAGAAATACAATGAATATTTCTTTTTTTATTTAGATTTTTCTCTATACCTCTATGGAAAGGTATGAAACTGATAATCCTTTGTTAGGGGCAGGCCAAGAACACAGACACACTAAAATACTGATATATTTATTTACTCATAAGATACCAATGTTTCCCTTCCCTTTGCATCTTACTAACACACCAACAGAGATGTAGTATAATACAGTTGTAGCATAATATTAGCTGATTATAGTTGAGACAGATATTAGATGAAGATACTTTCAAAGTTTTTTTTTTTTTTTTTTTTTTTGCAATTTTTGGCCAGAGCCGGGTTTGAACCCACCACCTCCGGTATATGGGGCTGGTGCCCTACTACTTGAGCCATAGGCACAGCCACTGAATTAATTCTTTATCAGGAAGAAAAACCAATCAGACAACTTTTAAAATTAACAAATCTCTAAACAGCAAGAATTGAGAAAGTTTATTCTCTACAATTTTTTACTTAGAAGTTTTATATAAAAACAACTTACAAGCTCTTCAACTGAATTATGTATGCCTATAACCAAGTTAACGATATTGAATATTATGAATACTTATATGTGTTTATATATAATGTATTCCCTTTGTAAGAGTTATTTGAAAAATGTCATGTTTAACAATTGTAAGTGTTTTTGTTGCCTTGAAAAGATAGAGCAAAATAATAGGCCTTCTGCAAAATATGTTTAAGATGATACGTATCATAGAAAATTAAGAAGAAAAATATTTATGCTTCAGAAAGTTATGGAAAGCAATAAAAAGGAACATATTTTTGTTCTGATTTTTCTGAAAAAGATCATGAAACTTTCTTTTGCCTTATGTAGCATTTATTAAATACATGTTTAATAGCAATATCATAATTAGTTACCACCACACTCCACCATGCTACATATCCAGAGAGATGTAAAGAGACACAACACTTTGGGGCATAGATATTCTTGGTCTTACTTTTCTAAGAATTTCCCTTACAACAATGACTTTATTTTATTAAACACATTTGTTTAAAGCATATACTCAGTATATGTCACATTTTTGTTTTTTGAGATAGAGAAAAATGACTATAACACACCCTGACGTTAAAGATAGCACAGTCTTCTGAGGAAAGTTTAACTCTTTCAAATATAATGATTTTCCCCAGAAAATGCTTCATATGGAGAAAGAAGATTTTATAGACTATAATGTATATTTCAATATTGCTAGGAGATTTTTAGATGACACACACACACACATATATATATATACATATATATATATATATATTTTTTTTTTTTTTTTTTTCTGAGCTGAGTACCTTGCCAGAAACTGATTTGGGACTTCTGACCTTTAAGTTGCTGACTAGGAGAACAGGAAGGAATTCAGTTATCAAAGCAAACATGAGGGAAAATAATGAAAAAGACTTCACAGGAAAATCAGTGTATTAAGATTATGAAGAAATATAAAATACTAAGATGTGCTGAGATAATCATATCTATTTTGGTAGCTTCGTGGATTTTCTTTTTTAAAAAAGTGGGCTATCGTGAAATATAAATAGAAAAAAATAAGAAAGTAAATATGAGGAACCTGGAAACATAGTATTCACTAATATTAATTTATTAAATAAAAATGTTATTAAATATTAAAAGTATAAATTTAATATTTAATAATTTTAACAAAGTATAAAATTTCATATACATATATGTCTAAATATAACAAAACTATACTTAGTAGGTAATCTATTTGCATATATGAATTTTATATTTTTGAAAACATATTCAAGGAGCAATCAACTTACATTTGAAATGCAAAAGTTAGGAAATAAAGTAAAAGCAAAAGTAATTTTAAGAAGAAATAGAAAGATACATTTTTAAATAAACTAAGTTGATTACTTCCTTTCAGTAAGACAAAAGTGGAGAGATTCATCAATCTATGGATATATTTGGATAATACTTTGTTAAAGCTAAAGATCTCAGAAATACCTGTTTGCTCTGTGAGTCAAGAAAAATTTAATAGCTATTTAATAGACAAGTTTCTAAAAGAGTTAAATTTGCTTTTGTGATATTGAAATTTAAAATAAAACATAATTGATCGAAGAAAAAATATCTTTACCTGATAGTTTCTGTATATATACAAGTACTCATTAGTATTGCAATTAATAATCCCTAAAAAAGGAAAATCCACATAAACCTAATCAAATAATTTTATTGGTGTTTTGTATTAAACATAACTTTCCATACAAACTGTATATGGATATTGCCCAAATATTAGACCACAGATTTGAATATCTGGCTAACATATGAAAAAAGAGCTCTGTTTCCACAACCAAATGAAATAAAACACACAAATGATTAAGTGTCCAGTCCTATTAAATCCCAGCGCCAGAGATTCTGTAGATAGTTCCCACATTATGTACTCATCCAAACACACACACACATATATGTGATTTTATTGTAATATCACTTGTATTAGTCATGGGCTCGTTTTTGTTATATAACCTGATGTTTATGAGTATATTTAGGTAATAAATTTTATACTTTTTAGGTATTCTCTATTCATATACAAATTTCCACAAATATATTTTACAGTAGAACTGGCATAAAATGTATCCTTGCATTTTCTGATTTTTCTCTCCATGATAAAATGTATACTTGAGAAAAAAATATATATATCCC